>JAWWMW010001142.1:0-13765 GCA_035048345.1 Echeveria elegans
AGTGCAAAAGAGTAGTGATGTGATTGGTTGGCTGTTAAAAAAATTTTAAAATATTTTTCTCCCAGTTAGCAAGAGAATATTATTTTTGAATTAATTGTGGAAAACCACTTATATAAAATCCCATTTTAATTTCATTTAATCACATGACACAATCAATTTACAATTAACCACTTGTATAAAAAAATCTAGCATAAAATCACCTATGTAATATCAAAATTTTCAAGTAACCATCTCAAAATTAAATTAAATATAAAATTGGGTACTATATTTAGTAATGTTAGGAAAGAAGAACATATATATATATACTAGTGCACCGTGTCGTCCGATTTTTAATGGGCCGGACCCGTGTGTTGTTTATAAATTTAAATTTCTAATTTAAATTTTTAATCTTTAATTTTTGATTTTGATTTTGATTTTGATTTTTAATTTAATTTAATTTTTATTTTTAATGAGTCTGGCCTGTGGGTTTGATAAGGGATGAGAGATGATAGATTGACCCAATGTTTGGTTCGGACAACACCAACAAAAATTTCATTGCTAAATGGGGCTGCTTTCGTCACTTCCAATCTCTATTCTGTTATATATTAGATATATATATGAATTTATTTATTTATTGAAATTCTGAAGAAAAAAATTCCTATTTGTCATATAAAAATATTTTAAATTTATTTTATTTAAGATTGATAGTTAATAGTTAATTGAAAACAATTTTAAATGAAAATTTACTTTATATATTGCAAAAATGAGACTTTGTAAATGTAGTTTTCGACAATAAACCCATTATTTTCTATAAAATTTACATTCTGACTTTCTATCCTAAAAATTTTCCTGCATCCGAACCAAGGATTAGTTTAGTTCATATTCAAATCGTTTCTTTCATTCAATGTATAGAATGATATATGGATACAAATCCCGTGAAGCCAAAGAAAGAAATGTCGCCTTATAACGGCGTTTGTTTTAGGAACCAACTACTCTTTTACCCTGGGAGGTGGAAACTAAAAGTCAGGATGTGCTGCTCGAGATGATGTCCATAGGTGGAAACTAAAATCCGAAGGACATTAGTGAGTTTCAACTACTTACGAAGCTTCATGTGTGAACTAAATTATACTTACATGAAAGATAGTCAGCTACACGCCTGTACTACCTGATTCCTGAATGAAGACATGTTCTGAGCTAGAAAGACTAATATGACGAGCATCAATAGACTAGGCAGTGGGATTGAAATTCAAGTATGAAAACTCTGTTCGGATCTATCTGAGTTCATGAGTTAGTATCAACTTTTTTTTTCCAATTCTCGAGCATCATTGAATACACTTGAAAGTTGAGGAACAAGGGTGTCGGGCTTGGACAGGTCTCTTCCCGAATAAGACACTAGACAGAGATTGAAAGCCCAACATTGTGTACCAATTCAGCTATCTGTAAAGAGTGATGAGAGATTATAATGAAAGTCAAAATTTCAATAAATAAAGTGTTCAATAAGACGTGGAGAAGTTAGAGTGTGATGTTCGACGGAGCAATTTAGACTTTGAGTCTATGGTAAGGATTACTAGGGCCTAGGAAGATACACATCGATAAGCAATCCAATAATGTCAAGCACGAGCATGCTGGATTTTCATGTGCATTGAGTTAACAATAAGTGATGCACTTCTATGGTTACCACTAAATTTGTTTTGTAAAAACCGGAGTACAATAAGTACCTAAATTCAGCTTCAGGTCCTTTCAACTCTCATCATGCATCATCAATGAAAGCTGGTTAAACAGCAAATATGTGTAAGAGATACTCAAAACACTTATCACGATTAAATAAAACCTAGGAAAGGTAAGTCAAAAAGCTCTAACAACAAAGAATCACAAACACCAAATGGTTCCGCCGTAAATACGAACCTAGATTCTTGACGAGGCCAATGAAACAAGCTTACAAAAAATCTCGTTCAAGCTATATTTATTTGTCAAATGTCATTGATGATGGTTCTTAAGTCGCCCAATGGTGCCAACGACCAGCTCACAAGTGATGGGAAGGGACACATAAGTATCCAATGACAACGGCAGGTAAGTGAATAATTAAATGGGCACAGTATGCTTTAATCCTCGAGTCGCATGATTAATGACGGCAATAAAGTTACTTGCAAACATACATTAGAAGGCTAGACGCTATTTCACAACATGCCATTGACACTCAGAAATGTAGTACATGAGTCAAATTTCTGAAGAAAGTGAATCACACGGCAACATACAACAACAGATGCCAAACAAGCAATAAGCTAAATGCCAACAAATCCTAATACCATACGCACCCAAAAAGACAGTCAAAATGTACCTTCAAGAGTCCAACCATGGCTGTGTCTACCAACAGAAAGCATTGAATTCAGCAACGCGCTCGCAGTGGCTGTGTGAAATGGAAGCATTGACTCTAAACATACGCCAGTCATCGCAAGCTGAGACCTTTTCAAATAAAAAAACCCAATTTCAGAAATATTCTCAAAAAATCAAGATTAAACTTGTATCTGGTGAATTCAGATTGAACCTGCAATTACGATGCGATAAAGGTCTCAACTTTGGTATGCGGAGAGGATTTGTGGAAGTGGGTTTCACTCCGGCTGAGCGTACGGATGCGGACCTGATGAAGGCGCGTGCGGCGGCGTACGACATCGTGGTGGAAAGAAGCTTTTCCTTTGGTCTGGGAATCGGTGTGTCAAATTGATAATATCATATAACACTTCTTGGACAATAAGGTTCGATTTTTACCTCTAAAGTGTAAATATATTCTACTGGGCCGAGACGCCCGGGCAAGCCTGCTAACAGGATGTTCGTATTCAATCGAATAATCACACCTTTTCAGGTGTAGTTATCTTTCAAGCGAATGGTGACAGCGAAAGAAAAAAAGAAAATGGAAGTATGATCTAAAAGAAATAGTGTTAATTATTGAAATGTTATAAAATAGGGATGAATAAACATATGATAATGGGGAAGAAAGATATGAAGAAAAACTTTGGAAGAAAACTAAGGCTCCGTATGGTTGCGGGGAAAATAAAGAAGAAAGAAAAAATTAAAGAAAGATTTTAAGTGAAAATCAAATGTGTGTTTGATTGTAAGAAAAAAAATAAAAAAATAAGTAAAATGATATTAAATTTTCCTTACAACTTCTCATGTGAAAATCATTTTTTATTAATTTTTTCCTTAATTTTTTTTCCAGCTGACAAAATATTAGAAATATGAATTTGGAAGTCTAAATATGATCTCTAGCTTTCTGATGCAACACAAGGCCTTTGTGTTTGCATTAGAAAAGCTCTTTTGTCTGGTAAACTTATGTTTCAAAGCAGGGGTAGTAGTTATTGGAGAATTATGGTGTACTGTAGCATTTAGCTCTTGCACGCATTTAATATTTCAGTTCATTTTTATCAGAAATTTTTACTTCGGTTTTTAAGTCACTCCGTCAGAGGTCAT
The DNA here is from genome assembly GCA_035048345.1 of Echeveria elegans. NCBI lineage: Eukaryota > Viridiplantae > Streptophyta > Magnoliopsida > Saxifragales > Crassulaceae > Echeveria > Echeveria elegans. Next base: position 3,445 of record JAWWMW010001142.1, read on the forward strand.
TTTGGCCATTTGCGACCGTTCCTCCTGACTCCTATCGGCATGGCTTTGCTAGATAATACTGTAGTATTTTTATCAAAATGATCGATTCATTTGATTTCGGTTTCGTGTATGATTATTATGTAGCAATGAATCCGAATCGTTGGCGTACATGGTCCTACGCCATGTCTCGTCGACTGAAAGAATCCAACTCTAGCTAGGTAGGAGCATAGACAATGAGGGACACGTGGGCAGACCTAATCGGCTAGTTTTCACTTTTTCAGTCCAAGCTGAACCAGGTGTCATGTCAATGCTTTTGTTCTCAAAGTTAGGCCTGTCTGTTTCCTAGTCAAAGTATCATTATTTGATTATCATTCCTTGCTACGACGACATATCTGTCCACATTCATGAAGAGGTCCCATTGGGATTATAGTCTTCAAAAGTTTATATGCATAATCCTAATCCAACCCCACTTTTCGTTGATTACGGGGGCTTATAGCCATTTAAGTCCATTACGAATCGATGCCACTACCACAAACCCTAACCCTAGTCATGCAAGACAAGTACACCACGCAAGCTTCCGGAGGGTAAACATTAGAATTCGAATAACCCCATCACGACGTCGTTTCATGCCTTGATCTTTAATGGCCCAGCAGAATCTATATAAAAGAATACAATCCTCAACACACAAATATCCATGAAAAAAATTCGTCGCTAAAATTTTGATTTTCGTCGCTATAGAATAATAAAACAAAATAAAGATAAAGACAAAAAAATTTATTTAACAAAAATACCTCTCCCCATACTTTATTTACACCACACGCCATCTATACGTATTTGTTTCTATTATTTCATATTTGACCATATTTATTCGTATTTTTTTGTATATGATTTTATTTAAATATATGTGATTATATATTTAACTGTATTGGACCGAGTATTTGACCAATTTTTTTACGTATAGATTTCTCATTCGGGATGACGGGTTGTCACAAAATTAAAAATAATATAATGGAACTATATTCAAAAAATTTAAAAAATATGTAACAATCAAAAATTTCAATTACAAGAATAAAATTATAGAGAGAAATGTTGAAAATCTTTATTAAAATTGAATTAAAACATGAAGAAAATTCACGCCGGGACGACGGGTTTAACACTTGTTTGCTCATATAAGAATTGAACGGGTGGAAGAGTTTTGAACGACTTCTATTTTAAAGATAAATGTATTAAATAAGGTTTATTGCTAGAAACCATCCGTAAAGAACGGGTTGAAAACTTCTCGTTAGATTCGATATAACCTAGACACACCTATTAAAATATGTTCTTACAAAAAAATCATTCATTAAAAAAAATCTTAAAGAAATCCACCTATCTTTAAAAAACCACCTATCCAATATTAATATTTTGTTCAAAAGATTTATAAAAATAACAAAAAAACATTCAAACTTCAAAAAATATTAAAATTCACTCATTTAGTCTTAATTTAAGTAAAAATTATACCTTAAAATATATTTTATCAAATTTAATTTAATATTTTCAAACTTTATCAAAATTTTGCATATAATTATATATATAACATAAAAAACTTCAATATTTTTGAAAATCATAAAAATCTAACAAAGTCGAAAAATTTAAAAATTTATGAGCAAATCTATTAAAACAATTCTTACGTAGTCACTTTTTTGTATTTTAATAAAATTTTATGCAAAAGTTTGATAAAATTTTAAAAAATTAACTAATTTAAAAGAAAATATTTCTAAATCATCATTATTTTATTAAATTTAAAACTAAATGAATGACATTTAATATATATTTTTTGAAAGCGTCAATAATTTCAAAATTAACGAAAAATTCACACACACACTTTCTCTCTCTTCCACTCCCGCTTACATAATTGAATTTCAAAGACACTTTTTTGACTCTCTCTCTCTCCGGAGTTAGGGTTTGTTCGATTCGCTCGCTCTCAACGGAGATGCCGACCGAAGCTGCTAGCTACGATCTCGAAGATCCTCTCAAAGGCTACTCCTACCTCTCTCTTTTCCCTCGGACTTTCCGGGCTTTGGGCGTTGATTTGAAGCCGACCGAGTTGAGCGACCTCGAATCTGTGCATAATGTTTTGAAGACAGCGGTGAGTTTCTTAATGCTTTTATTCTTGTGAAAATGGAAGGTTTGATGTGGATTTGGATTCCCATTCGAATTGTTTGTGAATTGGATTTGAGATTGGTGTAGATTTGTGGGTGAGGTGTGGAGTTGTGTTTGTGCTGAAATTGGAGGTGTGGTTATGTGATTTAGGTGCTTGTTCCTCATTTGGAAGTGATTTTATAGGTTTGGATGAATTTGTTTGGATTTTATTTTGGTTATGAGTTAGGGATTGAAGGAAACTAGTAGGCATATGGAGCAGGCGAGGATGATAATAGAGAATTGTTCGGAAGATGTGCAATCAGAAGTTAATGTCAATGCTGCTGTTCAAAAAGAATCTGAAGCTGTGGGAGTAGTGGATGATGATATTGCAAGGAAACGTAGGCCAGGCCTTGGCCGTATGAAAGCGAAGTTCAATTTCAACTGTAGAGTAAGGTGCGATTTTGGAGCTGACTGCTTAGGGTTGAATTGTTCTCTGTAAATGTGAATTTTTACTTGATGATAATATGAATTATGGTGTGCGTCTGACAGTCAGCCTGCTGCGATAAAATTGCCAACATTGGACATTACTAAACTCAAAGATCCTGATGAATTCTTTTTGGCTCATGAAAGACTTGAACGTAAGTATTTAGAGCATTTATAGTTTCTATACTTATTTCATCGTCAAATGGGACATACATTAAATTTCAATTCTCGCTGGCTTTTATGTTTATCCTTTTTAGATGTCAAGAAAGAGTTGAGAAAACAGAGTGGATTGTCGGAACTGGATGTTGACGACGTGTCATTGACTGCGCGTCCTCGTCGGCCTCGAATTCCTGGGTATGTCCATGCTTCACAACTTTCTTAATATATTTCGTGAACGTTTTATCTAATAAATATCGATTCTGGTCCTTACTATTTCAGGCGATCAAAGGCTACATACAAACATCGAACCTATTTTGTTGTTTCAAATGATGACGCTTTGAAAGAATCATTTGCGGCAGAAGCTGGTAAAGGCCACAAATCATCGTTATCACCGCTGCGTGAGTCATTTTCGCTCTCACAAGAGAATTCAAGAGAAAATCACCAAAGTCCATTCAATGAAAACACACTTCCAGAAGCAACTGGCGCAACTAAGGATGGGGTCCTGGGTGGTGAGTGTTTACCTTCAAGACTGAAAGCGTGAAATTGTACTCATTTTATTGTTCCGCTGCAAAATTTTGAAGTTCTTATTAAATTTGACTCATATTATAGGTTCAAAATCTGAGGTGAATGGATTTCTGGATGAAATTTTATCGGGAACTTATGATCATCTCAGTTCAGAAGGACAACTCACTTTGTTGCGGGAGCAGTTGCAACTAAAACCTATTAATATAGAGAATTTAAGTCTCCCAAAGTTGCCGGACATCCCTAAATTTGATTTCAAGATTTCTGGAAACTTGTTAAAGCCTAGGAAGTCCATACATGAGATACAAGCAGCATTTCGTGGAATGAATAACAAAACGCCTCTAAAATCAACGCTCACGCCGGGCTCTGGTGGTTTCTCGGCTTCGCCTACTCCGCCAAAGAGCCCCTTCGCAAATTTGTCTTCGTTGAAGAAACATATATTGCAGTTGAATAAATCACAAAATTCATTTTCAGAATTCAATGCTGATCAATGTTCAGTCGGCGGTTCTCCACCTGTTAACGGTGCTGGTAAGCAACCTGATTCAGTTGGTGTACAAGGGGACTCAGGTTCCAAAAGTAAAGTGATTTCAGATGATGAAGATATTGTATCAGATAAGTCTTTACATCATGAGTTGTTACAAGAATCAGAGGGTCTCCCTGATCCGGCTGATGACATTTCAACACCGGTTGAAAGAGCTAGCAGCATACCGGCAAATAAATCTAGCTGTGCCATAGGCGATGGGAATAGTGTTCCTGTTGAACCCCATACTACTACTGAGTATTGCAATGTTTCCACGAGCAGTAAACGGGGTGACACCATGGTTTGTTTTCCATTTACCTCTCTGTTGATTTTATCGCGTATCCCTGTATTAGATATTGACACTGGTGCAATGCTCCATGAGCAGATGCAGTCTGGAAATGCTGCAGTAACACTGAACTCTTCAGAACCTGATCCATGTGTGGGTATGTCAACTTCCAGATACTTATTCATTAGCCTATCTAAGTTCCTCATGTAAGAATCCTAGCTATGTGTGTAGTGTGATACGGATATGTAGTACAATTAAGGTGCATTTTATTCTGGATTTTCACCCTTTTGATTCAATTCTGCAATATCTATCATCCTCTAGCTGCGCCCCCCTGCACCTCGGTATTAGATTTTTTATTCTGTGTCCCAGTAATATTAATCTCACGGATGCTTAGTAGTTCTACTAGTAGGTATATATTGTTCATACATAAGAATCACAAAATAGGACGAATTTATGTTTTTCTATTTTAAATTTCATTTAATTTGTTCACTTGATTTAACCAGTTGATCAACATAGCTCACCTACGGCTGGATCACATGGCAAACTACTGTCCACAATTTCCAATCACTGTTCAGCACAACATGAGGTTGGTCGTGTTCATCTTGCCATTGATCATGTTCAGGACATTAGTAAAATGTCCACGGATTGGTTTCTCCTTGTTTCTCTTTTCCAGTACCTAAACACGAAAACAAAATACTTGAAATCGGCGCCATGCGTACCTCCTCATAGCTAGAAGGGTTTTCCTTTTCTTAAACATGATTTACAGGTTGAAGGTGATGTTAAAAGATCAACGAATAGGAAAACGAGGCGGAAGACTGTTCCAGTTCATAGGACTACCAATATGCGCCTTCGGAGGGATGGCATTGCAGGTGTCTAAACTCAGCTCCATCTCGTTTGGTTTTTATGTAGTAAACTCCAATGCCCTCATTTGTCTTAGTATAAGAACTTGTAAATGCAGCGGATGGCACCGACGCACAGGAGCAGGAGCCAAGTAGGACTGAGGTGCTTTTCTATTTTCTCCAATTTTGCATTAGGGTTCACAGCTTTTATTGCAAGTGAACATCATTTTTTGAATGTTTCATGATTAGGTGCAATCTGAACATGTACCAATGGAAACTATTTCCATGCAGCCTGAATCAAGTTTTGGTAAGACTATTCTGGAAAACAAATTTAAAGTGTACGATATCACAGTTCCACCTCATCGCTGCTTGACTGGCAGTATGTTGTCATTGGAAAGAAGTACAAGACCAGTTTATTTTTTTATGTTATTTCTTTGAGCATCACTTACCATTTGAGTTATTCAATTAATTATGACTAATAGTCACATTCTGCAACAGTCAGGCAGTAATTTACTGTGTCGTATACTTCAGCACTCTTACTTCTCAATGCATCAAATGTTTTCTTTTGTTTACTATCCAAACAGATAATAGTCGCTCCCTTGGGGATGAATTACATGAAAAACAATCTAAGTTTCCATATACTGGCTCAGCTGTAGAGAAGGTCTGTCTGATTTTCTTGGCAGTTGATATGTTCATAAAGATTTCTATTTTGGTATCCAACTTCTGGCATTGTGGATTACTCTATTCTATTAACATTCTGGTGCAATATTCAGGTTCAGAAAGTTGATGAAACATCAGTTCATAAAAGAAAAGAAAAGAGTAGTCCAATTCAGGATCATGATGTGAGAGTGGAAGCAAGAAAAAAACAGAAGACGAAAGGTGGCGTTTCAAGAAAAAGTAATTATATGACCTTTGTGATATTTTATTGCTTATTGCTAGTCGACCCTGATACCTTTTATGCAATCACTGAAACTGTCTTGTTTTTTTTCTTGTTACGTGAATTTCTTTGAACATCTCGTTTTTCATCATATAGTGAGACAATGGATGTTTGATTTTTTACTGGTGGATTAAGATAAGTAGTTTCACAGTGGTGCCATCAGATTCTGTTTTTTCCCTTGCATTTTTATTGTATGAAAATATGAATTTGTTGCAAAGTGGTGTTATGAGGGTAGGTGCATTTTTCTATTTAATTTTCTATTAATTAATATTCTTCCGCTAATTCCTTTTTTCATACAAAACCAACTTACTGCTTGAACAATATTGTCTCACAAAAATCTTTAAGCTTAGTTCAACTCATCTCAGTTTAAATGAAAATGAACTCTCCCGTCACTTTGTTATGATACAGTGTATATTTGCTGCAAGGTTTTTTATTTTCTCAAAGAAGTTCATAGGCTTTCTTTACACATCTTCATATCATGCGTTGCACAACAAAAATGGTTATACAAAGCCAAGCTTAGTACTGTGGGTATATTTATCTGAACAGGTGATGGAAGTGGCTTTACTAGTGCTGAGCTACATGAGATACCAAACAATCATTCAGAACAGCAGGTGCGTGATTTCTCTGTTGTCAGTAATTATCCCTCAAGGTTTCATCCTGGGACCATTGTATCAATGAGGCCACAACAAAATAATATGTGGCCTTGTTACCCTTAGTTTTCTATTATGTGTAAGATTTACTTGTTGGTGAGCTTACAGTGTTTGTATTATCATCTTCACTATTTATGGCAGGGACTAAGGGCTGGAAATGTTCCAAAGGCATCACTGGATAAAAAGAGCCGAGCAAATGATGTTTTGAGTCAGGAACAAGTTGAGTACAGTGAAGAGGATATACACCCTAGTAAAAAAGCAAAGAGGAAGAAGCTGTCGCTAAGGAAAAGTCTTGCTGGTACTTGCCCATCCATCTCTGTTTCTGATGATGAAATGGTAGCCAAGGCCATCCTGTATTTGGTATGTCTATATGTAACTGTTTACACGAATATAATTTATGCAGTGGCTGGAACGTCTTTTGAATCTGGAGTGAGGAAAAGTAACAGACACCGGTCAAGACCTTTGGAGTTCTGGAAAGGTGAAAGATATTTGTATGCACGTCTAGAACCAGACAGTAAGTAGCCTTGTTACAACATTTTTCCTGTGCAACAAAACACCATCTATGAGTAAATCTTTAGCTTACTCCTTAATTACATTCCGATAGGCACATTACCTACTCTAATCGGAGTCAAAAAGTTTGATACTCCAGCCAAGAAAGAAGGCAAAATGCTGCTGAAAGTGGAAGACTGCGTTGATGGTGAAAAGTACCGGGAGTTAATTGATCTAGTGGCACTTCACTAAAGTTTACATGGTGAGTTTGTCATGCATCTCCAACTTTTGCACTATAAGGTGATTAGCACGGTCCTCTTGAGTGCTGTCTTGTCTTCTTCCCTCGTGTGTGCATCTTCTGGTACATCAGATAAGAACGGAACCATGCTTAGATTATTGTAAATAAATATGCTGGCTGTTCTGGGCTTCTGGCGTCTGGATCAAAGCATTTATTATACATATATCTTGGATAGTACAACACAGTTTTTTCTTGCTACTGTTGTGTCATGCTTTTAATTCAACTGCCACAGCCGACATATACCTCCTATGTGCTTCTAGAGGCCTTCGATTGCATCACATATGCATATCAGCATGTGGTTTCCTTCGTCTCTACCTCTTTTTACAAGCACAGAAGCAAATCTGAGTTGTGCTACTTTATCTTTATCGTTAGTAGATTTTAGATTTTAATAATCCATATTATGTTATGCTTATTCCTTATTGTCTTTGTCTCGTCTGTCTGTCTTTATATTTTGCTTGGGCACGTCTTCTAGAATGTAATGAAACTGTTTGGGCACTTTTTAGAAGTAATTTTTTGAGAGATTACTATAAACTGCTAATGCATAAGTAGGAATATTTAAAGCTCAACTAAATTTCAATTCCTTTGCTTTTGCTATGTACTGGTAGGGATACAAACTGGAATTGGAAGAAAAGAAAGGTAACTGGGTGACTCTGAAGAATATATGTGATTATGGCCCCAAATGTATAGGATCTGGAATTGAGTGTTTCTGCAGTTGCGACTTTTTGTAATCTGTTTCAGTATTACACTTGCATCAAAATTCTTACTCTTAATAATCTATACAAGTCCACATCATGAAGCCAAAGCAAAAACATATTTTACAAATAAGCAATCACAAAAAAAGGACATCTATCTTCGTTGATAAAAACTGTATGCAAATTGAATCTTAAATGAGACAGGATTTGTCCATCATCAAATTCCCCAATCATGAAACTCCTCCACTAGGACATACGCAAAGGATTTGTGAAGCCATATGTTAATAATTAGCGTGTCGCCCATTGTCCTAACAGAAATGCGGATGGAACAAGTTAATCATTGCATTCATTACATTAACCGAAAGAATATAGTCATATACCGTAAGGAGTGGCTTCGATATGTACACGTGTCGAGAAGGACACGTGGCGGTAAGGAGTGGTGATGGGAAGTGGATAAATGTTGGTGAAATGCCAGGGGAGTTGGTGACGTGGCGTATGTGGCGAATTGGGAAGGGAAGATGTTTGTCTTCGGGACATCAAACGGAGGTAATACAAGTAGTGGTGGGTATGTGCTTGATTTGAAGAGTTTGAAGTGGAGTAAGGTTGCATTGCCGGAGAAATATTCTGGCAACATTCAAGCCGGATGTTGTTTGGAGATTTGAGTGCTTGAATGACAATGTGCAATGCCTGTATTTTTTATATTTGTACAAAGGTTTTGTCATATATGTCATAACAAGTGACAAATCCGTCGTTCCGACGGAATTTTTTTCCATATTTTAATTCAATTTAAATAAAGATTTTCAACATTTCTTTCTATAATTTTATTCTTGTAATTAAAATTTTTGAATGCTACATATTTTTTAATTTTTTGAATATAGTTCCATTATATTATTTTTAACTAGCGTACCGCCCGTCGTTCCAACAGGGATGCGTTGTCCCGTATGTGCAATCAAACAGGTCAAATACGAGCGGGACTCGATTGATCAATTTTTGGGCTCGTGTGGTCAGTGTAATTTAAAATTTAATTTTTTTAATTTTTAATAGGTCGGATTGGGCCCTTGTGTTATGTGAAAATTCAAACGGTCCCTGTGGTCTGTGTAAATTTAAATTTTTAATGGGTCGGACTGGATCCGTGTGTTTCTCTAAAAAAATTAAACGGGCCCGTGTGTTCTGTGTAAATATAAAATTTTAATTTTTAATAGACCAGGTTGGGCCCGTGTGGTTAACCTATCAAATGAAATTTTTAATATTTAATTTTTAATAGGCCGGAATGGACCCGTGTGGTCTGTGTAATTATAAACTATTAATTTTTAACTATTAATTTTTAATGGGCGGGGCTGGGTCCGTGTGGTTTGTGTAAGAATAAATTAAAAAAATTGAAGGTAGGGGCAAAATGGATAATTCATATTTTGAAAGTCCGTTCACCCTATTCTATTATAAGAATAGATAATAGATTGGTGTCTTGTGTGATTTGCGCTGGAATAGGATTATAGGTAATAGATTTTATTACATCTTGTACACATTGCTAATTACCACTTCAAAATCAATTTTGGCAGATTTTGTTCTGACATTAAATTGGGTTTATTACCAGAAATCATTCGTAAAATATGTGTTTTACCGAAAATCATCCGTAAAATTCGATATTACCCGGGCACACTAATTATAATATTTTGTTATCAGAAACCACCCATTAAAAACAATATCTTAAAAACTAACCCATCGACAATTTAAAAACACCCACTCATCGATAATTTGTTCAATTGTTTAACAAAAAATAAAAAAAGCTAATAAACATTAAATATTAAGAAGTCACACATTTAATTTTAATTTAATTAAAAAAATTATGATTTAAATATTTTTCTTTTAACTTAGTTTAATGTTTTTAAAACTTTGTCAAAGTTTGCATTAAATTTTCTTTATAATAAAAAAGTCACTACGTAATACTTGTTTTGATGAATTTATTCATAAAAATTTATTTCTTAGTTTTTTTATGATTTTTCCATCATATTGAATTTCTCTACTACATATTTTAAAAAGGTAGTAAAAAATAGAAAAATGAGTCAAAAAAAATCAAATCTTTTTTGGAATAATCAAAATTAATACCAGATAATCATCTACATTATGATATTTTTATATAATTATATGCAAAACTTTGATAAAGTTTGAAAATATTAAATTACATTTGGAAAAATATATTTTCAAGGTAATTTTTTATTGCAATAAAAAAGGTAATTTTTTATTTAAAACAAGAATAAATGTATGACCTTTCAAGAATTATTTTCTAAAATTTGAATGTTTTTGAATTTATTCTTATTTTTTATGTATTTAATTCTTTTTACTTTTTAA
>JAWWMW010001146.1:0-18338 GCA_035048345.1 Echeveria elegans
TATTCCTCTTCTTTTCGACTATCAACGTTGGAATCGTCCAATGCGATATCTAGAAAACGAACGTTTTGAATATCCTCAGTTGGACAAAGTCAAGCTAACTCGAACGAATCAGCTGACTCGAAGGAATAAAAAAAGAATCATAGTAGATTCAAAATGTCAAAATAGGTATTTACCTATAACCCCAAAAATATTGAAAGGAAAACAAAATGGGAAGATGAAAAAAATCCCACATAGAAGAAATAGAAGAAGAAGAACAGTAAGTCAACCCCCGCGTTATCGATTTTTTACCGAAAGAGGAAGACGCAATATTAAAGTTTCGGTCTTTGTAGAGAACGGTTTTTGGCTTACATATCTCTATTCTGTAAATTTAAATCTTCCAAGCTTTTCTATAGATTTTCTTAATGATCCACCTTCTATGAATTAAAAAGAAGACTTAGAGAATTAATAGGAAATAATGATTCCTTTGAACAATAGATGTCTTTCACATCCAACTATAAAATCATAAATCAATTCAATTTTATTTGAAATGGCAGTTCCCAAAAAACGTACATCTCTTTCTAAAAAGCGTATTCGTAAAAACAATTGGAAAAAAAAGGGATATTGGGCGGCGTTAAAAGCTTTTTCATTAGCTAAATCTCTTTCTAGCGGTAATTCAAAAAGTTTTTTTTTTTACGAAAAATAAGTAATAAAACCTTGGAATAATTGGAATCGGCCTAAAAAAAGGGTATAACAAATTCAATAGAAGGTGGATTAATAAGAAGGTCTATTAAGTCTTCTTATTAATCCATCTTCTATTGATTAATATATTTCTATTATCTATACTTTACTTTTTCTATCTTTTTATATTTAGTTAATAACTTATAGATTGGTTGACCCATTATAACTTATTGATTTGAATATTCAACTCAAATAAAAAATGCTAAAAAACTTTATCTAATTTATATAAAAAATATACAATAGGAAATTCGAAAATTTTATTTAAGTTTTTTTAATTTTTACATATTTTCTTTTTTTTTTTTTATTCATTTCTTTCAAAAGGGGCAAGAAATGTTGAATTGGAAACAAAAAAATGAAATAAATACAATATTAAATTTTTATATTCTATTATGGAACGTATATACCTATATGCATGGATCATACCCTTTATTCCACTTCCAGTTCCTTTGTTAATAGGAGTGGGACTTCTCCTTTTTCCAACGGCAACAAAAAACCTTCGGCGTATATGGGCTTTTTCTAGTATTTCGTTGTTAAATATAGTTATGATTTTTTCTATCAAGCTGTCTCTTCAGCAAATAAATAGCAATTTTATTTATCAATATGTATGGTCTTGGACCATTAATAATGATTTTTCTTTAGAATTCGGTTACTTGATCGATTCACTTACGTCTATTATGTTAGTGTTAATAACTACTGTAGCAATTCTGGTTCTTATTTATAGTGATAATTATATGTCTCATGATCCGGGATATTTGCGGTTTTTTGCTTATATGAGTTTTTTCAATACTTCCATGTTGGGATTAGTTACTAGTTCTAATTTGATACAAATTTATATTTTTTGGGAATTAATTGGAATGTGTTCATATCTATTAATAGGTTTTTGGTTCACACGACCTATTGCTGCAAATGCTTGTCAAAAAGCCTTTGTGACTAATCGTGTAGGAGATTTTGGCTTATTATTAGGAATTTTAGGTCTTTATTGGATAACGGGCAGTTTCGAGTTTGTAGATTTGTTTGAAATATTCAAGAGCTTAATTAAGAATAATGAGACCCATTTTTTATTTTGTATTTTTTGTACTTTCTTCTTGTTTTCTGGTGCAGTTGCTAAATCTGCTCAATTTCCCCTTCATGTGTGGTTACCCGATGCTATGGAGGGGCCTACTCCTATTTCAGCTCTCATACACGCGGCTACCATGGTAGCCGCGGGGATTTTTCTAGTCGCTCGACTTCTTCCTCTTTTCACAGTTATACCTTACATAATGTATGTAATATCTTTTATAGGCATATTAACAGTACTTTTAGGAGCTACTTTAGCTCTTGCTCAAACAGATATTAAGAGAAGTTTAGCTTATTCTACAATGTCTCAATTGGGCTATATGATGTTAGCTTTAGGTATGGGTTCTTATCGAGCTGCTTTATTTCATTTGATTACTCATGCTTATTCAAAAGCATTATTATTTTTAGCATCCGGATCTATTATTCATTCAATGGAAACTATTGTTGGATATTCTCCAGATAAAAATCAGAATATGGCTCTTATGGGGGGATTAACAAGACATGTGCCGATTACAAAAATTGCTTTTCTAATAGGTACACTTTCTCTTTGTGGTATTCCACCTCTTGCTTGTTTTTGGTCCAAAGATGAAATTCTTAATGATAGTTGGTTGTACTCGCCAATTTTCGCAATAATAGCTTCTTTTACAGCCGGATTAACCGCATTTTATATGTTTCGAATTTATTTACTTACTTTTGAAGGTAATTTAAACGTTTATTTTAAAAATTATAATGGAAAAAAAAGTAGTTCCTTCTATTCAATATCTCTATGGGGTAAAGAAGAACTGCAAATAATTAATCCAAATTTTTCTTTATTCACTTTCTTACTAATGAATGATAAGGAAAGGGCTTCTTTTTTGATAAAAATGAAAAAACCACTTGATGGGAATTTACAAAAAATGATGCAATCTTTTCTTACTATTACCGATTTTCATAATAAAAATATTGATTCATATCCTCATGAGTCGGACAATACTATGTTATTTCCTCTGATTCTATTAATTTTGTTTACTTTCTTCATTGGATTTTTAGGAATTCCATTCAATCAAGAAGGAATGGATTTGGATATATTAACTAAATGGTTAACCCCATCTATAAATCTTTTACATTCAAATTCGAATAATTCTCTGGATTGGCATGAATTTGCGATAAATGCAACTTTTTCCATTAGTATATCTTTTTGGGGAATATTTCTAGCTTTCCTTTTATATAAACCTGTTTATTCATCATTAAAAAGTTTTGACTTAATAAATTCATTTGATAAAAGAGGTTCAAAGAGAGTTCTTTGGGACAAAATAATAAAGCATCTATATAATTGGTCTTCTAAACGTGGTAATATAGATGCTTTTTATGCAACATCTCTAATTAGGGGCGTAAGAGGTTTGGCCGAAGTAGTTTCTTTTTTTGATAGGAGAATAATTGACGGAATTCCAAATGGTTTTGGTGTTACAAGTTTTTTTCTAGGAGAAGTTCTCAAGTATCTAGGAGGAGGTCGGACCTCTTCTTACGTATTTTTTTTCTTATTTTATGTAGACATTTTCTTATTAATTCATCTTCTTATTAATCCATAGAAGGTGGATTAATAAGAAAAATAATTTGAACTTTGAATTGAATCAAAAAAATAAAATATAGAAAAAAAATAGAAAATTTCATCCTTTTTTAGTCTATTTCTGCATTTCCAAGATGGGGATTTTTTTCCCCATCGACCTATTAGTTTTGTCACAACAAAATAAGAAAAGTTTTTTGTATTTATAAATTGTATATTTGTAAAAAAAGGGCAAATAAAAAGATTTCGTTTAAAACCTTAACTTCTGGAATCATTATTTCTCGGAATTGTTATATTCTGTCCGTTTCAAATCAATCGAAATGAATTTGTTTGTTGAAACTTAAGATAACCCGTATTATTATGTATTATGAAAATGCAATGTTTCAATTTTGATTTGTGAATGGTTTTTTATGGATCAATTTGACTATTTATTAAAAAAATATTGCATTGAATTAACCCCTTCAATCTTGACGGTTGCATAAAAAAGGGCTATTATGATTTCAAACAAGCCGCTATGGTGAAATTGGTAGACACGCTGCTCTTAGGAAGCAGTGCGAGAGCATCTCGGTTCGAGTCCGAGTAGCGGCATGACATCTTATAAATTCTCAAATAAATTTAAAAGTCCTATAATCAAATGCATTTAATTTCTGATTTCAATTTCATAATTTGAAATTTAGAAATTTTTTTATCCTTATTAAATATTTTTATGATCTTTTCGACTTTAGAGCGTATTTTAACCCATATTTCCTTTTCAACGGTTTCCGTTGTAATTACACTCCATTTTATAACTTTACTAGTCAATGAAGCAGTAGGACTGTATAATTCATTCGAAAAGGGCATGGTAGTTACTTTTTTCTGCATAACAGGATTATTAGTTACTCGTTGGATTTATTGGAAGCATTTCCCATTAAGTGATCTATATGAATCGTTAATCTTCCTTTCCTGGAGTTTCTACATTATTCATATGATTCCATATTTTAAAAAACAGAAAAAATTTTTAAGTTCAATAACCGCGTCAAGCGCTACTTTTACCCAAGGGTTTGTTACTTCGGGCCTTTTAACTGAAATGCATCAACCCACAGTATTAGTACCTGCTCTCCAATCTCATTGGTTAATGATGCATGTAAGTATGATGTTATTGGGTTATGCAGCTCTTTTATGCGGATCATTATTATCAGTAGCACTTCTAATCATTACATTTCAAAAAGATATAATAAGTATTTTTGATAAAAGAAAAGATTTATTAACTGAGTCATTTTTCTTTGGCGAGGTTCAATACATAAACGAAAAAAGCAATATTTTACAACGTACTTCCCCTTTTTCTGTTAGAAATTATTACAGGACCCAGTTGATTGAACAACTGGATCATTGGAGTTATCGTGTTATTAGTCTAGGATTTCTCTTTTTAACCATAGGTATTCTTTCAGGAGCAGTCTGGGCCAATGAGGCGTGGGGATCATATTGGAATTGGGACCCAAAGGAAACTTGGGCATTCATTACATGGAATGTATTTGCAATTTATTTACATATTAGAACAAAAAAAAATTTGCAGAGTGCAAATTCGGCAATTGTGGCTTTTATAGGCTTTCTTATAATTTGGATATGCTATTTTGGCGTCAATCTATTAGGAATAGGGTTACATAGTTATGGTTCATTTACATTAACGCTGAATTAGATTAACTAAATTCACGAAAGGGCCTTACGAATGGCAGGGCATAAGCAAGTTTCTTATAAACAGGCGAGAACCGTTTAAATCTAGTAGTATAGTGATTTAAATGGTTCTCACAAACGCCAAACATGTCTGATTATAATTACAATTCAGTCTTTTTTCTTCTTACGTAAAGAAGACGCTTTTTTCCGTTTTAAGGAAACCTATCTATAAAAATAATTGGATAGAATAGCTTCTACCTTCTCAACTGATAGTGAGAGAACGAAATCTGGGTAAATACCAATACCTATTACCGGTAGAAAGATAGAAGTTGAAACAAATAACTCTCGCGGCCCAGAATCAAAAAGGGAAGGGTTTGAAATATTAAATAACTTATATCCATAGAACATTTGACGTAACATAGATAATGAATAAATAGGCGTTAATATCATTCCAATTGCCATTCCAAAAGTTATTAGTATTTTTGGCATTAAAAGATATTTTTGGCTGGTTATTATTCCAAAAAAAACGAAAAATTCTGCAATGAAACCGCTCATGCCCGGTAACGCAAGGGATGCCATCGAAAAACTACTGAAGAGTGTGAATTTTTTAGGCATTGGAATAGCTATTCCACCCATTTCGTCGAGATACACAAGACGTATTCGATCATAACTAGTTCCCGCTAAGAAAAAAAGTGCAGCACCAATAAATCCATGAGAAATTATTTGTAAAATGGCTCCATTAAGTCCCGTATCGGTTAGAGAACTAATTCCTATAATTATGAAACCCATGTGAGATACAGAGGAATAGGCTATTCTTTTTTTTAAATTACGTTGCCCGGGAGATGTTGAAGCTGCATAGATTATTTGCATTGTGCCTATTATTGTCAACCAAGGAGAAAATAGAGAATGAGCACGAGGTAATAATTCCATATTGATCCGAACCAATCCATATGCTCCCATTTTTAATAAGATTCCGGCTAGAAGCATACAAGTGCTATAATGTGCTTCTCCGTGGGTATCCGGTAACCATGTATGTAAAGGTATAATGGGTAACTTGATGGCAAAAGCAATAAAAAATCCAATATAGAATATTCTTTCTAATGCCACGGGATACGCCTGATTAACTAATGTTTCAAAATTTAATGTTGGTTCGTTGGAACCGTATAAACCAACACCTAGAACTCCCATTAATAGAAAAATGGAACCCCCCGCAGTATACAAAATAAACTTAGTAGCTGAGTAAAGACGTTTCTTTCCCCCCCACATGGATAAAAGCAGATAAACAGGAATTAATTCTAATTCCCACATTATGAAAAAAAGTAAAAGGTCTCGGGACGAAAATGATCCTATTTGACCACTGTACATGGCTAACATCAGGAAATGGAATAATCGGGAATCTCGAGTAATTGGCCAAGCCGCTAAAGTCGCTAAAGTGGTGATGAACCCAGTTAGTAAAATGGGCCCTATGGAAAGCCCATCTATTCCTAATCGCCAGTGGAAATCAAAAAAGTCGATCCATTTATAATCTTCTGCCAGTTGGATTAATGGATCGTCTGGTTGGAAATGATAAGAGAATGCATAGGTCGTTAGAAGGAACTCTAAAACGGAAATACATAAAGTATACCACCTAATTACCTTATTTCCTCTATGGGGAAGAAAGAAAATTAAAGAACCCGCAAATATAGGCAAAATTACAATTGTTGTTAACCAAGGAAAATAATTCGTGGTAAAAACAAGATATACTTGAGCCAAAAAAAGCCGTACCCGAAAAGATATTGATTTCTTTTCGGGTACGGCTTTTTTTCGGTAAAAAAAAGAAAATCCAAATAAATGGATTCAGATGGAATTTTCTGGAACGTATCAATAAGCTAGACCCATACTGCGAGTTGTTTCATGCCATAAATAAACCCGAACACTTAAAAAATCTGTTGGACAGGCAGATTCACATCTCTTACAACCCACACAGTCCTCTGTTCTTGGAGCAGAAGCTATTTGTTTAGCCTTACACCCATCCCAAGGTATCATTTCTAATACATCTGTGGGACAAGCTCGGACACATTGAGTACACCCTATACATGTATCATAAATCTTTACTGAATGTGACATTGAATCTATAATTCTTTTTTTAACTTCGTTAATTTTCGATCTAGTTCTAGTATCTAGTTCTAGTAATGAACCACATATTCAAATACCAGACGAATCGATGATTTACCAGAATTTTTAGAATTATCCTACTTCTGGGTTGGGTCGGCTTATTAAAAAAAACTTTATTTCAAAATAAATAGAAAATAGAAAAGAGGTCCAAAATACTTTAATTCATTGTATTTTTAACATTATGATTATCTTAAGATGTTGTACCTAGTAATCGAATTGGAATTGATGACTATTCAAATTTCAATTTATAGAATTAATACTATTTATTCAATAAATTCGATTGATTGATACGAGTTGATTTTCTGTTACGATAAATTGAAGAAACAATAGCCGGTCCAATAGCTGCTTCAGCGGCTGCAATAGCTATAACAAAAATAGAGAAAATGTTTCCTTTTACTTGGC
This sequence comes from Echeveria elegans, assembly GCA_035048345.1. Classification (NCBI taxonomy): domain Eukaryota; kingdom Viridiplantae; phylum Streptophyta; class Magnoliopsida; order Saxifragales; family Crassulaceae; genus Echeveria; species Echeveria elegans. The sequence goes on from JAWWMW010001146.1 coordinate 7,523, forward strand.
GACCATCAAAAAAATCAGAAAATGTTACAAAATTTAGATTAACTGCATTTAATATAAGTTCAAGACACATAAGAGCCCGGACTAAATTTCGACTCGTGACTAATCCATAGACTCCAATAGAAAATAAATAGGCACTCAAAACTAGTACATGTTCGAGCATCATTGACGAACTCCTTATCAATCTCGATTCATTTCAATATGAACAACAATTAAACTGATTTGGTTGACTAGAAGAGAATCAATTAAGAAAAATAAAGTAAGAACAAAAAAATGTTGGTAATAAATGGAACTAAAAGTTTTTCTATTTTATACACCAATTTCATTCAAATTGAATGGAATAAAAAAAAAGATTTGGATTGATAGTTTTTAAAAGAAATTATTGACGAGCCACAGCAATTGCACCTATTAAAGCAACTAAAAGAATTATTGAAATGAGTTCAAATGGAAGAAAAAAATCTGTTGATAAATGAATTCCTATTTGTTGACTATTATTTATCAAATCTTGTTCTAAAATCTGGTTTGATCTTGTAGTCCAAATAATACCATACCACGATGTATTTAGAATAGTAATCATTAATGAAATAAAAATACTTGTACAAACCAATGAAGTAGCCCCATCCCCAACAGTCCAAAGATGAAAATCTTTGTCATATTCTGGCCCATTCATGAACATTATGGCAAATATTATTAAAACATTTATAGCTCCTACATAAATAAGGAGTTGTGCAGAAGCTACAAAATGAGAGTTTGCTAGAATATAGAATAAAGATATACAAACAAGAACCAATCCCAATGAAAAGGCAGAAAAAATGGGATTGGTAAATAATACCACTCCTAGACTTCCTAATATAAGACCTGACCCAAGAAAGACTAAAAGAAAATCATGTATTGGTCCAGGTAAATCCATCCTATCTAAAAAAAGAGATAAAAAAATCGGAATTTTTCATGATCTTATTGACTTGAACAGGAAAAAGGAGGTTCATGTGTTCCTAATTGCTAAATCTTAATATGTACGCCTTGATATTTGATATAGGTTATTAGACCCATCTGCATTCTTTACAGTAAACAGATTTTCAATATAAAACAAATTAAATTGCGATTTTCATCAATTATATAGTGAATCATCGGGATTTTTAGTTAATGACCAAGAATCAATTTTTTTCAATTAAATAAAAGAACTTAAGTAATTGGGAATTTTTATTCAATCACAAAATTTCTCTTTTGTTTGGGGCGAGTTCAAAATTGTTCGAATTGTGTAATCATCCGTTATTGATATTGGTAAACGACCCAGAGCAATTTGATTATAATTTAATTCGTGACGATCATAAGTGGAAAGTTCATATTCTTCACTCATTGATAAACAATTTGTTGGACAATACTCAACACAATTACCACAAAAAATACAGATTCCGAAATCAATACTGTAATTAAGCAATCGTTTCTTTCGAATATCCATTTCTAATTTCCAATCAACAACAGGTAGATCTATAGGACACACACGAACACATACTTCACAAGCAATGCATTTATCAAACTCAAAATGGATTCGACCACGAAAACGCTCCGATGTGATCAATTTTTCATAAGGGTATTGAATTGTTACTGGTAAACGATTGGCGTGGGATAGGGTAATCATAAAACCTTGACCAATGTACCTTGCCGCCCGTACTGTTTGTTGACCATAATTAATGAACGCGGTTACCATAGGGAACATATAGTAAATATCAATAAAAATTGTATTTTGTTTCTTTCTCTTGTTTGATACAAGCTTAAATTGAATTTGAATATTATATATATTTTTCTAATTTATAATGAAAGGAGTTGGGAAGAAGTTGTTAATAATAGATTACCTAAAGAAATAGGTAAAAGAAATTTCCATCCAAGATTTAATAATTGGTCCATTCTTAGTCTAGGTAAAGTCCATCTTGTTGCGATAGGAATGAACAAGAACAAAAAAGTTTTAGCTAATGTAATGAAAATAGCAATTGTCGTTTCAAAAACCCCATACGCTTTATAGATTTCAAAAAACTCAGGAATGGGTATGTATGGAATAGAGAGATTCCAACCACCCAAGTAAAGAACTGTTACAAATAGCGAAGAGACTAGTAGATTTAGATAGGAAGCAACGTAAAATAAACCGAATTTGATACCCGAATATTCGGTTTGATAACCGGCTACTAATTCTTCTTCTGCTTCTGGTAAATCAAAAGGTAATCTCTCGCATTCTGCTAGAGAAGAAATAATAAAAACAATAAACCCTATGGGTTGCCGCCACAAATTCCACCCCCAAAAACCATATTTTGACTGTGCCTCAACTATATCGACTGTACTTGAACTGTTAGATAATCATAGTCGACGATAAGATCACTCTGATCATCGCTATTACAGAACCGTACATGAGATTTTCACCTCATACGGCTCCTCGATAGCCCTAACTAAATCTAAGGACGGGTTTGATATTCTTTAATCTTTATATGTTTGGAGGATAGATAAAGTATCTATAAATCGAAAGTTCCTAAATTAGACCAACAGAATTCTGTCTGCTATACTCTCAAAAGTGCTTCGGAATTGATCTCATCCTTTACTTTTACTTTAAGAATTTCAAAGTTTTTATTGAGTAATAACTGAATCCTTCAATAAAATACTCTTTTTACCAATATCAATAAATTCTTTTTTTTATTCCGAAAAAGAATGAAATATTCATTCATGATTTATGACATGACAAAAATTGAATTTTCATAAATATCAAAAATTTTTGCGATTGCGTATTTCATTTTTTTCCTTCCTCTTAGTTCTTTTATTTATATTTAATATTAAGGCTGAAAATAAAGTGAAAAGTTAAAGGATTACTTCGTTCCTGATAGTCATTCACTGAATCGGTGGATAGGAGCATACTCTGGATCGGAATTTTTGGGAGTACTACTTGATTATTTCTACCAATTTTAAGCACCAATGAAAATTTCTTTTATGTATAAATGGTTTTTCGGATAACATACATAATCTCTATTACGAATCCTTTCTGTACTTTTGTGTTCCTAATCATCCACTCATTTTGGCTCAATCTCTATGGTAATACATAGTCAAAACTCCATAAAGTTTTTTTAACCCGCTTCAAGTCCTGATGACTAATTAACCAATCTTGGGGTAAACAGTTTTGACTGCTTATGTTTTTTATTTTTGTTTAACCCTTGTACATAGGAAATGAGATTCAATTTTATACAGCGAATTTCGAAGCTGTTTTCTTTCACTCATCTAACTATCTGGTTTAGTTTATCAACCCAAGCAGTGAATAACAAAAGGATGCAATACGTTTTATTTTCATTCTTACAAACCTAAAATGGGAGACGACTTATGTCTCAACGAATCACACGTAGAGATATTGACAACACACATAGAGTTAATGGTATTTCATAACTAATTGATTGGGCAGCGGCCCGTAGACCACCTAAAAAGGAATATTTATTATTTGATCCATATCCTGACATAAGAAGTCCTATTGGAGCAATACTTGAAACGGCGATCCATAAAAAAACACCAATACTGAGATCGGCTAGAACAAGGCGATAGCCAAAAGGAATTACTGAATAACTTAGTAGAATTGATATGACTGCTATGGAGGGCCCGATACTAAATAAATACGTATCCCCTCTAGATGGAAGAAGGTTCTCTTTAAAAAGCAGCTTTGTCCCATCTGCTAGAGCTTGAAGAATTCCCAAAGGGCCCCCGTATTCAAGTCCAATACGTTGTTGTATACCTGCAGATATTTGTCTTTCTAACCACACAATCACTAGTACACCTATTGTGACTCCCAATACGAGAATCACAATAGGGACAAGTATCCATATAGTTCCATAAACCTCTTTTAAGGATTCCAATCTGGAAAAAGAATAAATAGTTTGTAGTTCTGTTGTATCAATTATCATTTCAACGATCAACTTCCCCCATAATGATATCTATGCTACCTAGTATCGTCATAATATCAGCCAATTTCATTTTTTTAACTAACTGAGGAAGAATTTGCAAATTGATAAAACCCGGTGGGCGAATTTTCCATCTCCAAGGAAAAACACTTTGATCTCCTATCAAAAATATTCCCAACTCCCCTTTTGGGGCTTCGACTCTCACATAAAGTTCTTGTCTCGACAATTCAAAAGTAGGAGATGGCTTTTTACTAATGAATCGATATTCAAAATCATTCCATTCAGGATATTTTATCCTATTAAAGCGTCGGATTTCTAAATTCTCATAAGGACCCCCTGGAATTCCTTCTAAAGCTTGTTGAATAATTTTGATGGATTCTGCCATTTCACCGATTCGTATTAAATAACGAGCTAATGAATCTCCTTCTTTTTGCCATTGGACTTCCCAATCAAATTCGTCGTAACACTCATAATGATCAACTTTACGAAGATCCCATTGTATTCCGGAAGCTCGTAGCATTGGTCCGGATAAACCCCAACTTATTGCCTCTTCTCCAACAATAACGCCCACCCCCTCGACGCGTTCTAAAAAAATAGGATTTCGCGTAATAAGTTTTTGGTATTCAGCAATCCCTGTTAAAAAATAGTCACAAAAATCTAAACATTTATCTATCCACCCATAAGGTAGATCGGCAGCTACTCCTCCGATACGAAAATAATTATGCATCATTCTCATACCGGTAGCAGCTTCGAATAAATCATATACCAATTCTCTTTCTCTGAAAATATAGAAGAAGGGGGTCTGCGCGCCAATATCCGCCATAAAAGGGCCGAGCCATAGCAAATGAGAAGCTATACGGCTTAATTCCAACATAATCACTCTGATATAACTAGCCCTCTGAGGTACTTGAATATTTCCCAATTGTTCTGGTCCATTTACAGTTATTGCTTCTGTGAACATAGTAGCTAAATAATCCCAACGTGTTACATAAGGCAGATATTGTATAATTGTTCGGTTTTCCGCAATTTTTTCCATTCCCCTGTGTAAATAACCCAATATTGGTTCACAGTCAATAACATCTTCGCCGTCTAAAGTAATGATGAGTCGGAGAACACCATGCATTGATGGGTGGTGAGGGCCCATATTAACTATCATGAGGTCTTTTCTTGTAATTGGTACAGTCATAGGTTTTTCTCCGATTCATCTTTTCTATGAATTGCCGAAAACAAAAAGAAGTTCCTAAAAATCCAAGACCTAATAAATCAAATAATTCAAAACGACTCTTATTAAAATAAAAAAAAATTAAAATTCACGTGTTTTTCGTTCTCGAATGTTCAATTCACGGATTAATTCGTTATAACGTACTCTATTTTTTTTTGACAAATAAGCCAGTAGTCGTTGACGTTTTCCAATAATTTTTCGTAGACCTCTCTGACATGAATAGTCTTTTTTGTGCAATTCCAAGTGTGAAGTGAGTTTTCGTATCTTATCCGTAAAACAACATACTTGAAATTCAGCAGACCCCCCGTTTTCTTTGTTTTCTTGATACGAAATAACAGATATGAATGAATTTTTTGTCATAAAATCTTAACCTTCCCTTTTTTATTTTTACCAAATCAAATATGGAATTTTCCCGATCAGTAATAATAATCCCGGCTATTTTCTCTGGTCTACACAATAATCCGAAAACCAAATTCCCTTTCTATTTTATCAAAGAAAATTAAGAAAGAAAATTCTGTTGATTCATCTCTGCATATAATTGAGGCGTCATCGAATTAGTATCATGCTGAATGTAAGACAAGGCGCGTGTGCATCTATTTATCTACCAAATGATAAAGAATATATAAGATATACGATACAAGTATCAAAAATTCATTTTGAATCTGAATCGCGGATACATATTGAATCGCGGATACATATTGAATCGTGGATACATACGTATTCTTAATATACTAAAACGACTGCCATTAGTAGTATCAAACCAATAACGATTCATACAAACTAAATCTTCTAATCGATAATTTGGCCAAAGAAAGAATTTTAATTTTTTAAGTTTATTTTTATCTTGATCAAGATCTTTATTTTTATCTTGATCAAGATCTTTGCTTTCATCAAAAAATTGACTACAGTTTTTTGCCCTATTTCCATTGCAAAATATTGGGTTTTTATCCACGCCATTATTATTTGTTGAATTGAAACAAATTAGAATTCTTAATTCTCTGCGACGTCTAGGTGATAAAATATTTTCAGGAGTTGGAACCAAATTATTCTTAGCAACATTTTTGTTATATCTTTTTTTATTGTTTTCGTGTTTCCTCTTATCACCCAATGAAATACTTATGGTTTGATACAGAAGAAATTGTCCATCACTCTTTACAGACAGATGAATAGGTTCAATAAACAACAGGCCCATTTGTTGTATGTCTGAAATATAGATCCCGTTCTGCGGAATTATCTCCAAAAACATATCTCGAGCATAGGATAGAAAAAGATCTTTTGGCTGGTCCGATTTCGGCAGGATTCTAAGCATCAAACTAAATGCTTTGATATTTTTAAGTATCAAATGAGAGGAAGCTGAAGGGTTTTTCATTTGAAAAACAAAAGTCTTCTTCATCAAGTCCAGTATATGGAAACCACTTCCTCTTTCCAGTCTCTTTTTCATTTCTTCCAGCTCGGATTCTATTCTATTTTTTTGCTGCTTGGATTCTATAAGGCGTTTTGAGAGAATAGATTCAGAGTTTTCAGAGTTTTCTTGGACATCTAATCTAAGATCTCCTTCACTCATGAATTCGTTTTTGTCTTGGTTTCCATTCTCTAATTCAAGAGATTTATTTTCATTTGATGGTAAAGGATTCTTTTTTTTCTCTAATTCATTTTTTTTCTCTAATTCAAGAGATTTATTTTCTTTTGATGGTAAAGGATTCTTTTTTTTCTCTAATTCAAGAGATTTATTTTCATTTAAATTTTTACTTATATACCAATTTGAAATAAGGAATTTTATTGGTATAATCCACGGTTTCATTTTATATCTATTATAAGGTAATAAAAATTCCGGGAAGAACCAAAATTCCATATTTGATTTGGGACGACTTAGTATTTCTTCGTTCATTCCCATCCAATCAAAAAAGTTTTTTTTTTTAGGCGGTTGTTTAATTTCTTGATTAATTTGGTGATAGTGATAAAACTCTTGATAAATTTGGTGATAAAACTCTTGATAAATTTCTTCATAAGTTGTGGGATAAACAATATCTTTATCCTTCTTATACATTTTTTCAAAAATTTTATAATTCTTAGGTTGAGCTTTTCTTTTTTTATTACGGTAAGTGTTAGTGCTGGTATCGATCCAGGCTCTAATGTCTACGTTCGTTCTAAGACAAAAATCGAGAATATTCCAATCAAAATATTTTCTACCTTTATTTTTCTCTATAAAATATTTTCTACCTTTCTTTTTCTCTATATCCAAAATAGGAGTTATTCCTGAATCATTGGTGATAGGGATCCTCCACCACATATCCATTAATTTGTCTTTATGTATCTTGTAATTAGAAGCATAAGAAGCTTTTTGGTTTTTCTTTACGTGGGGTGGGAACTTTAAATTATATGAATCTTTCTTATATTCATAAGAAAGAAATTGAGATGCTAAAGCATTATATCTATAGTTTTTTTGTAATTTTTTTAAATTATTTTTTTTTTCTGATACTAACACTAAACGGGTTTTATATTTTTGGGTATTTATGTAATCGGTATTTATGTAATTAATTAATTGTGCTTTTTCATATGAATTCCTTTTTTTTAAATTGTTATTTTCAATCCTACAACGTTCATTCACTCTATTTCGCCATTTTTGTGGTACTAATCGAGACCATTTTTTTTTCGATAAATCATATTGATAATTCTTTTTTAACCAGTTTTTCCATTGATTCATTACATAATTTGGAAGTTTCTTAGTTCTTTGTTTGTAATGAGTTATTTCTTGGGTTCCTAAAGAATCTTTTATTTCTTTTTTTACAAAGAAAGACGTTCCGTGATATTGAAGGATAGACCTTAACTTAAACTTATATAAGTTAGAAAACGGGGCTTGTGATAATTTGTAAAATACATAGGCTTGTGATAAAAAAGAGAAATCAGAATAAATCTCCGAATTCCTATTCCTAGGTGATTTTTCGATAAGCGAAAAAAACTGATTTTTATAAATAATTTCTTGATATAGTTTTTTTAATTCATTTTTTGTTTTTTTTAATAATTCCTTTATGAGAATGAGACTATGCCCTTTTTTTGATAATTGAGATTCAAATAAATTTTCCCATATTCTTTCGTAACAAATGATTCCCATTTTGATGAAATAACTGGGTTTACGCATTAATCGTTTCAATATCCGAGCTTTATTTTTACGTGATTCTAATTTTTTGTTTATTTCTATAGTTAGTAATCCCTTTTTCTTGTCTTTTGTCATTTTTTCTATTTGATTTCTTATTGTTCTTGTTCTATCAAACAGATCTTTCATTTTTTTTTCTGTCTCTGAATAATTTGTTGAATTCATGAATTCGGCTTGAATGGATGATTCATGAATCATCTGATTATTGATTCTCGAATCTTTTTTTTTTTTTTTTTTTTAGATTATTCCGTTTTTATTTTACTCGATTGTTCCACTAGAATTGAATTTTCAATTAAATTTTTTTTTTTTTTTTTTTTTAAAGTTTGTAATTTTGTTTTTATTGTTTTCTTGAATTGTATTATTTCTTTCTTTAATTCTTCACAAATAGGTTCAAAAAATAAGGTTTTAAGGGGATTCCCGGGTCGAGGAGGACCAAAAGGAATGTTACTTTCCATTCCAAAAGCGGTTAAAAAAAAAAAATCCCTTTCATCTTTCTCTTTCTGTCTTTTTTCTTTCTTTTTTAGTTCACTTTTTTCTTTCTTTCTTTTTTCTTTCTTTTTTAGTTTATCTCGTTCAGAAAGTCTTATTTTCGATCTGTGCCTTTTTTCTTTCTTTCTTTTTTCTTTCTTTTTTAGTTGCTCTCGTTTAGAAAGTCTTTTTTTCGATCTGTGCCAAGCTTTTAGGCGGAAAGGAAATATTACCTTTATCTGAATACCTTCTGTTAACCACTCTCTAGGAAATTCTGTTTCTGATAATGGAACACCGGTATAAGTACATTTGATATGTCTTTCTTTCTCCAACTCTTTAAAATCCTCAGACCATTCCGGCTCTTGGAAGAATAGTATACGACCCATATTTTTTCCGATTATCAATAAAGGTAATAAAACATGTTTTCTCAAAAAACTTTGAGTTAGTAACAACACACCCCTCATTTCCATACCGTTATCCTGGCTCTCCCAGGTTGCTTGGTTGTCCCTCATTATTTCTAGTATGTCTTCTTCAATTTCTTGTTCTTCTTCTAGGTTTCTTTCTTCTTCTATTATTGTTGGTTTTTTTCTTTTTTTTTGATTTATTTTGTTTTCTTTAGAATCAGATTCCAAAATTACAAATTTTTGTTTTTGTTCTGGTTTTTCTTTCCTTTTTTTTATAAAATTTATAAAAACGCGTTGAATTAGTTTAATCAATTTAATTAGTCCGGAAATAGTATCAAAAAAAAGACGGGACCAGAAACTTTTTAGTCTATCCACAAAAATAGGGGAATGTACGTTTGATCGATACAGTTCAAAAATAAATACTTTACGTCTTTGAGCACGCGCAGAACCAAAGACTAGCTCTCGACGAAAATCTGATCGCAGCGAATAATTTATGAAAACAATCTCCTCTTTTTCCTCTTTTAGCTCATCTTCCTCTTTATTCTTCCTTTTCTCCCCTTTCTTTTTCTCCCCTTTCCTTTGCGCTTTTTCCTTAACTTTTCTCACTTTGAAAGTGGGAGCAGTATCAGTAGTATTTTCGGTATCGGTACTATTTTTTTTATTTTTAGTCGTAACAGGAATCTTTTCGATATACGTAAAAATCATTATATTTGTAAAATCTCTTGTGCGAATTTGAGCCTCCAGGTCGTTTATTCCATCTCCGGTATTTATTCCGTGCTCTATTTCTATCTCGTCCATTAATTTGTATAACCGCTGGGGAACTGTTTGACTGATTTGATCTATGCTTCCACTTTCTGTTTGACTTATTTCATTTATGCTTCCACTTTCTTTTTGACTGATTTCATTTATGCTTCCACTTTCTTCTTCTTCTTGACGGATTTCATTTATGCTTTCTAAAAGTTGAAAAAATGTTTCTTCGTTTTCTGAACCCATTTTTTCTTGTTCTGGAAGTAAAGAAAGTCCTTTCAGATTTGACGTTGATTCCCCCGTATCTATTTTTTGTTCAAATTCGTTACCATTATAATCATAATTAAAAAGGCCATTATAATCATAATGAAAAAGACTATGAATTTTATTTATTTCATTTTTATTTATTTCATCTATTTCATCTATATTTATTTCATCTATGTCGGGTGAAAAAATTGTTTTTATTATACCACGATAGAATCCATTTAAGAAAGGATCAACCATTTTTGGCAAATATTCATTTTTAGTTTTATTTAAGCATAATCGAGTTTTTTTTTCGAGTACATCCATATTCTTTATTCCTTTGTCTAAAACTGAAATTCTATTTCCAATTTCGTTTCTGAAGCTGTTCTTTTTTTGTTCATTGATATAAATCCAATAATTGTACAGTTCATCATCGAAGAATTTGTCTTTTATAAAATAAGAAATCTTTCTTTGTATCATTTCCCAGAAAATTGATAAACTGGGTGGAGATGTAAAAGAAATTCTTTGTTTTCCGTCTTGTTGACATGTAGCAAAAAAATATTGCGACATATCATTTAGTAGAGGATATTCAAAACGTTCGTTTTCTAGATATCGCATTGGACGATTCCAACGTTGATAGTCGAAAAGAAGAGGAATA
>JAWWMW010001147.1:0-10818 GCA_035048345.1 Echeveria elegans
AGGTTATTCTTAGGTTATTTGAGGTTATTTGTACTAGAACTAAGTTAGGAATAATTTAGTTAGTTTTCCGCAATTAGTACAAGGTAAATAGCTTAAGGAACTTAAGGTAGAATCGAGTTTGATCCTGGGAAAATAATCTGGACTGTTCAGATTGTACAACACTTTATTTAGATTAAATCCCTTTTAATACTATCTTTTTATTTTCCTTAAACAACTTTCCAACAATGCTTCAGCATCATATTCGCGTGCATCTTTATTTCTTGGGTTATAGCTGGCTGTGTTTGGGTGTCTACAGCTTGATCAATTTGCTTCGACACTCCCCTGCTATACTGGTCATATAATTCTTACCATCTCACTAACCTTCTGAAATTCTGACATCCCATAACCACGTTGCTATACTAATTTTCCTAATTTATTTTTGCAGGACATCTGTAGTGTTAGTTTTTTCGAGTGGCGTGAATGGAGGTTTAATTCTGACAATAAGATGGAAGGCAGAATGGTGAGGGAGATTAGAAGAGTTCGACTTTTAGCATATGCTGACAGATCTTAAAGAGTTTAGCCTCTTTTAAACTTTTTTATTGGGATACAAATGCGTATGCTGTAGGCAACTGGAAACAACAAAAAGGCGTAGAAGGAAGAAACAGGAACATACTTTTGTATGGCCTGAGCTCGACCAGAGTGGGATTGCTTCTAAAATAAAACATGTTCCAGCACCATTTTTGCCTTGCTTCTTCATCAATAATCTTTCTCTGAAGATATGCTTTTTTATCAACTGAATTCGTAATGAAAATCTCTATCTAGTATCTACATGCAGTTTCCCGTTTCATTTCAACTCCGATGAAGAAGACTTGAAGAGTCTGCTGATTTTCTTATATTCTAGTGCAAAGTGCATATCCATCAAGTCTGAACTGAACTGCATCGACAGAATAATCTGACAATAAGGCCAGCCCCCCTCGGCTAAACTCTGAAGACCTGTCCTTATTCGGCTATATGTGTTTGCAAATTCAGTGAAGCTTTCCCATTCATGTCTTACACTTGTATAATATTCCTCACTGAGAGACATTGTTTCCATTACTTGGGTAATCAAATTTCCCAAGTTGTTACAAAAAAACTAAGTACATTTTTCCCACAAAGGTATCTCTTGAATATTTATCGTTTCTGGAAGTTGAAAACTCTAACGGAAAGGATAAATGTAGAGACAAAGAGCAACGCGAATCCTGCGATGATCAGAGCTACATAGCCAATAAAATCATGATGAAACCCAAAATAACTTTCCATGTATTCCTCAACTGTTTGACCGCTCTGAAGTTTATCTTGAACATCTGCGAATTGCGAGCCTGCTAAACCGTACAATGTCCATGCAAACGGGCTAAGATAATAATTCCAACGCCACCATATAGGGATTCTCTGTTGTAATGGAGCACGGTTAGTAAAAACCATGCATATGAATGTGTAGATGGTTGAACTAAATCTTCACTTACCGAGACTGGAATGAGAAATCCTGAGAAAAGATTCCACACTGAAAAGAAGGCTGAGGTACCTACGGACCCTATGTTCGGGTTTGGTGTACTTGCGGACATCATCATCCCAAAATAAGTGTTGAACAAAAGACAGAAAAACATGAAGTATAGGTACCAGAAGAATTTTTTCACTTCCCGTTCGAATCCGATGGTAGAATATACAATTGCTCCATAAAGAATTGTTTGAGTGAAAATATATGGTATCTCAATCAAAGCCTGAGTAAAGAAGAGAAACTGAAAAGATTACCACAATTTGCAAACTATAGGCCGTCAGTGCATGGTAATGATTTTTGTTTCTTCTAAAAATGAAATGACTACCTGCGCCAAGGCATATGGTAGAGCTGCATACATTCCAGCCATTCGTTCTCGGTAGAGAACCGTTCTGTCGATATTTAGGATTGGTTGCACTGAATTACAATTTTGTGCTCCAAGGAAGATAACAGCACCAAATATCGAACCCATTGCATTATTAATGTCCTGAACAGTTCTCCTGAAAATGCAACAATTTTATACATTCTCAGCTATTCAATATATTATGCCATAACGGAGCTGTAGGATTTATGAGCTAGGAAAATTATACTGATGAGCGATGACATTATTTACCTTTGCGAACCAATATTCCAGAATATCGACCCATATAGTAAAGCAATACCGATCACTACCAAAATCCTAACAGCATTATATTCAGGTGTTCTCCAGTATGACCAATGTTTCCTCCACAAACATGCTCGGAACTGGGTGATGTAAGACTGTGAGTACTGAGTTGGAAAATAAATATCTTTAGAGCCCGGAAGAGGAGTGCCAAGTTCCTTGATGATTTCTTTGTTTCTCCTTGTAAAATGTTGTTTAAAAGAAACTTAGTTGATAAAGATGTATAAAATTCGTTTGAATTTTTGGTAAAGCAACTCACGTGGACCGCTACCTGCATAAATCTGAGTTCATAAATATTTCAGCGTAATCAATGCCAAGAGTAGCTTCTTGAGCTGGAGAAGTTACTTCCAACATCCATGTTGCAGGATTTTGCAGATCTTTGATTTTAGTTCCACTTATATCCTGAAAGAAGCATGTCTCAGTTATCAGAAAATTTTACGTGTTCATAAATCTATTTCTGTTTTTAGTAATCCTGACCTCAAAGTACTTTATAAGCTGGGAACACTGACTGCCCAACGGCCCTGCGTATATTTGGTGTCCTCCTCTTTTTAAAAGAATTAGCTGCAAATGACAGTTGTTAAATTTTTTTCTTTTATACTTAAAGAGCTCAGATAAAATGACGTCTTCTTTTTTGGGGGCAGCCTCTTACCTCGTCGAAAACATCAAATATATCAATGCTTGGCTGATGGATAGTGCAAATTACTGTTCTACCAGTATCCACTGTGTTCCTTACCGCTCTCATTACTATTGCAGCAGCTCTAGCGTCAAGCCCTGAAGTCGGTTCATCCATGAATATTATAGATGGGTTGGCAACTAGTTCGACCGCAATTGTCAGCCTCTTTCGCTGTTCAGTGGATAGTCCATTCACACCTGGCAACCCAACTAGAGCGTCTCTTAATGACGTCAGCTCAACAAGCTCCATAACCTCCTCTACGAACATCTGAATATAGTTTATTTTTGTATTAATCTTTAAGAAGATGCAAATTTGTCTAAGATAAAAAAAAAATCTCTCTCTAATGCCTACCTTTCTGGATGCAGAGTCAACATCTGGGCTAAGACGAAGCCAGGCTGAAAAAATCAAAGACTCGTAGACTGTCACTTGAGGAGTGTGGATATCTGCTTGCTCACAATAACCTGCTATCCTTGCAAATGTCTTTTGATTCTTGGGGTAGCCAGAAATTTTAATGGAACCTTCTATGTATCCAGAAGTTTTTCTTCCAGCCAAGACATCCAACAAAGTGGTTTTCCCGGCACCACTGACACCCATCAACGCTGTAAGTACTCCAGGTCTGAATGCACCACTTACCCCATTTAATAGTTGTAGTCGATTTTCTTTAATACCTTGATCTTTCATGCCCTATTATCATAATATTTATATTCATACTTTTTTTTTTTTCAGTGATAAAATCTGACGTAAGTTACCTTTTCAGATTAAAATTTGAAGTGAAAAATGTATTACCTGTGGCATGTCCACGGCGTATTTGATGTCATCAAATGTAAGCGAATGTGGTTCAAAAGGAAGAATCATACCCCGAGTCGCATTTACTAGACTGCTACTTCTGCTTCCTGTTTTCAGATAAAATCTTTAGATCACTGTCACTGAACAAATGAGAAAATAGTAAAGCTCATGGGATACCTGTCTCGCTCGTTGGTTTTGTGGTTAGTAAAATATCGGCTCCTGTTCGGTTCGCATTTCTCTCTGCCAGTGCAGAGTCAGATACAATTGGCCTAGACTTCCCCAGTGCTACATAAATTTATTTCTTTGTCAGAAAGTTTTTTTACGCAGTGCCAAAGGACATAGGATTAGACTGATAAGAGATGATTGTATTTACGGTTTAGGTATGTCAATGCCAGAGTGTAAAGGAAGTTAAATAATAAGCTAAATCCAATGAGTGCACCAATGCCAATCCAGTACCACCGCGCTTCTGTAAACAAGCCACGAGCCTTCAGGACTTGAACTCCTTGAGTATCGCTTGAATTGGGAGGAACCTGTATAGTAAACAAGTTATTTCTGATTGTAAGATATTTGATAGTACCATAACTGATTGTTGATATACGCTTAGACAAAAAAAAAAGAAACTTACAAAACTCCAGCTTTTTCCTAGAAACTCGTTTACACCAATCGCGTTCTGAGCATACATAACCGGTGAGCACCAATATGCCCATCTCCACCATGGTTTCACATTTTCTGTCACCATTTTACATCTGCTTTTATTAACCGATTTACTCTATATTTTTGTTAAAAATCTTTACATATAAGAGTGAAAGGATCTTGAAAATGTACCTCCTGATAACAGAAATCCACCCAGATTCAGAATTATAACCATGACAGCTGCTCCACAAGTACTTGAGACTATAACGTCTCTTGTTACTGCCCCGAGAAGTCTGAACAATCCCATGGCCATCTGGGTGATGGATATGAATAAAAGATATTGCTTGAAAAACCTGTCACAGTGACCACAGATATTAAATCATTCGGGGGAAAAAAAATCAACTGTAGATCTGTAGCTGAAGTTATAACCCCTTTAAATGTCAGTACCTTTCTACACTTGGATCAAACCCGATGACGTAGTATGTCAAACTCACCCACACTGCTCCATCTATCAAATGCAGTGGGATTTTAACAATGCACGAGGGTATAGCGTAAGCCCAAGCAGGAAACATTAGGAGGTCCCTCTGCTTGTATAACACTGGCAGCCTTGAAACTATCATTCCTAACTCTGCGTTACCGTTGAACATTATCGTTGTGACGGCAAAATACTGAGCCCCCAGAAAAAGTCCGCCGTCCAGGATTGTATCCCGATGCATGGTGGTTCGTAAGAATACAGTCATGCAAATGCAAGCTAGCACAGTAAGCTGAAATACAAAAATAGCACCCAGTGTTAATAGTTACCGATATGTTTAGAAAAAAATTTAAACTCAGTGGTTAGATTGTCTCACTTGAATGGTCTTGAAAATGTATATGAATGAGTTCCTTTTCATTAGTAATATTTCTCGCGAAATGCAGGCTTTTAGTAATTCTTTTTTGTTGACCCCATATTTTTCTGTCGTTAACGCTGCAGGATGGCTTTTGGTTTTGTCAAAGGGTCTTGAAAGCTCGTCTTTCAGGCTACAACCAACGTGAAATGCCTGGAATGCCTCTGCAAACTCTGCCACCGTTTTGTACCTGTGTGGTTCTTCTGGACGAGTCCAATATTGTTCCTGCTCTTTTCTTGACGTGACCTGTGACATTTTTACAATCAATAAAAGAAAATCACTGCGATGGTTTTTTTATCAAGGGATAATGATCATGTAAGTAGATCAGGAAAGGTCTGGAGACTTACTTCTTGCAGGAAGTCTGCTATTCCTTTTCTTTCCGGACATTTAAATCCCATTCCCTCAAAAAACTCGAGCACATTGGTTCGTGGACCTTGATATACTATCTGGCCTTCGGATAACAGAATTATATCATCGAATAGGTTATAAGTTTCTGGTGCAGGCTGAAGGAGGGATATTACAGCTGTTCCGCTTAGTATTTGAATTGTCTGCCTGATTGAGTTTATGATATTGAAAGTTGTCGAACTGTCTAAGCCAGTAGATATCTCATCCAAAAACAATGTTCTTGCTGGGCCAACCAGCATCTCCCCTGTGTTGTAAAATGAGGCAGCCAGGTATATACTATGAGCGCCCAAGATAAGAATCCAAATCCCATTTATTGTACAAGTTTAATTTTAATACCCGTTGTAACTCGCTTTTTTTGTCCCCCAGAAACTCCTCGTACCATATGATTCCCAATCAGTGTATCAGCGCAAATATCCAGTCCTAATATCTGCCAAGTTTGAATTCCAGACGTGTATATTTTTTTTTTTTTAGTTTGCCAGATTGCGTCTGCATGTTAAGACTTCTTAGAGAATTTTGTTATCATTGTTTATCGGAAATTTGTCACCTTCATTATGTAATCTGTGACTACGTTGGCCTGTTGTCCTTGCAAAGCTGCTGCCTGAAAGAGTACATGTTACGCGTCTTATGGAATCGTCTTTAGTTATACACTTCAGTCAGCTTACCTTCATGTAGATATCAATATCAGGATCTGGCTTGATGTTTGCTTCCTTTTCTCTCCTCGCGAGTTCAGTTAACATATCTGTTATATTCCAACAAAAGTCATACGGATGAGGGAACTGAACAAAGTCTATTAAATAACATTGAGAGATTATATTTTCTGAGGTTACCATAGCGAATTCCAACCCCCTGGCATCTTGCTGAGAAAGCCAAGGCTTCGCGCACTGTCATTTCTCCTATGTGGAGATCATGCTGACTAATATAAGCAGATGATCTCTGCGGAACAAACTCATCCATATCTTGTCCGTTGTATGTTACTCTACCAGAAACCTGAGTAAAAAGGTAACAGTTCATGGCAATGCGATGTATTTCTTTTCTTTTCGGGGAACCAAGCTTTTTGAAAATGCATTTTACTTGCCTTTAATTCGGGATCAAGCTTAGCGGCCAGCGCTAAGAGCAGCGACGTCTTTCCAGAACCTGGGGGTCCCAAGAGTAATGTCAATCTGCCCAAAGAATATTGAGAGAGCACATTACTGACTTATACAATTTCTATCATTTCTGCAGTTATGATCTGGTTTCTGCAGAATTAGCCGCTTGCCTGCGAGGCTTTACGACTCCACTGACATCATGAAGGACTTGCAACGGTCGCTTTCGACTCGGAAGTATGTGAAGGTAGTTCAATAGTCCCTTACCAAGATACAAAAAGGTTTAGCATTGTTTAGTAAATATATTTCATGTCCCTTAAATTGGAAACCACACCTTAATTTTATGAGTTACCTCAACTGCATTGGCATAGAAATTGAACAATGTTGGCAGTCCTCGCGACCCAACGTAAACTTTAGCCTCAATGCTCAGATGTTCGAACCTTACTTCTATCGTTGGATTATCCAGTCCAACTCTGTTTTTTTTTTTTTTTAAGAAAAACGCGCCAACAGACAGTTTTATGTTTCACATCACAAATATTTCTACTAGTAATAAATGCGTTACGCAGAACGAACCTTTCGATGCGGTTTCGAAGCTTGAGCAGAAAATTCTCGTTGTCCTGCTCTGCAATTTTCACAAGTCTATCCAGCAACTGTTGTCTTTCAACAATTCCCAATTTTTGTATATCGATTTCTCTTACGTCACCTTCATCAGCAACATATATACCTCTTCTTAATCGCGAATATGTATTTACTTTTTGGAGAGCAGCCCATTTTAGAGCTTCTTCCTCGCACGGTGGTCTAGAGAAAACACCAATGCTGTCTCTTGCCCAGAGAGCTGAGCTGATTTCTTGTGCACTGCTCGGTCTCCCGACTTCATCGCCTCCCTCCATTCCCCTGCACCAAATAGTCCTTTCAAATTCTAAGAATGAAAATGCTCCGGAAGTTATATATTACACAGCTGTGCATGCATGGGGAATGGTAATTATTCATTTACACTCCTTGATAATTTGTCACTTTGGGGGATGGTTGGTGGGCTAGTTGGCAGAGGTTCGCATTGGGAAATTTACCCTATTTATAGTAAATAGATATTTTGAAAAAAATGTATTCTTCCTTAAATGATGAAACACAATGAATGCATGCAAATGCTAAAGTTAAAAATATCTCAAACACTTGAGTGGACTTCTTATTTTTGGATGTACGAGGAAACATGACAAACAACCAAAACATGCAAGGAATGGTGGCAGAGAAAGAAAAAAAAATCGTCTTTATGGTATAGGAACTGTTCATTTACAAATTCTATTTTGATCAGTGCGAAAAAAGAAAAAAAAAACCGTGTAGTTGTTATCAACAACATAGATGTGCAATCGGAGATAGACTCAATTTTCAGTCTTTTATTTGAAACTTGTGAAAGAAATATATGTCGGTGGCGGATGCATGTGAGAGGGCGACGATCCTGAGGGCAACTCCAATGGGGAGAGCCAAAAGTCATACCTAGACCTATAATTAGGGATGCATAGGGGTGGAGTCAGGAATTTCCTGACTAGGGATCGGAAAGTGAAGGGGGTTCGGGGCAGCGCTAATTTTTTTCCGGACAGTATAAATTAATAGATGATTCAGTTCCAAAAAATCAAGAAAATGAGGGAAAATGTAACATAAAGTTAATATACTCTGTTCAAAAATATTACAATTTAAATAGCACTAGATCTAGAGAGGCTCGACAATTGACGCCTACAAGTATATATATCTTGAAAACGCTTCAAGATTCTTTCATTGAGAATATCCACGAACAATTCTTTCTCAATGTATAACAATAAACATTCGTTCAAATATTAATAGAATTAATAGAATAGATTGTAAAATTTTAAGTTACCTCACATTCTTCATTTGAAAAAGCAATCGATTGATTAAATCACCTCAATTCCTTCATCGGTTTGTACCGACTCTCGATAAATCTTGCTTTATTACAAACTTAATTTAATATATAAATTAACTCCCAACAACCAAATGGGCCAAGTATATCAAAATGGGCCGTGGAAGTGATTTCCAAAACAAAACAAAACAAAACAACTGTAACGCGCGACGATTAGGGTTTACAGATTCCAATCACACGCCGTCGCCAACCGATTGAAGCCGTCAGCCGGACCGGAGAAGAGATATTCAAACGCTATAGTGAATTACTCAATACTTTGAATTAGTCATTGGTAATTCCTACTGTGATTTAATCAGTGATGTGCAGTCCGGCGAGGGCGGGCATCAGGGCATGGAGGGCATAGATACCAGGTTACTAGGCAAAATTTCAGGCCACGGAGGGGTCGTCCGACCCCTCCTGGCTCCGCCCCTGGTCCCAAGTCAGAGCAAGTAGTGTCTCTTTTATCTCGTTGGATTTCTGATACACTATTTGTAGAAAAATCTCTATTTAATTCTGCAAATTCATTTGAATTATCATTAAATACTATACTGAGAGACGAAACAGTTGCACTTTGCATGTCTTAACTGGCATGTAAGACTAGATACAAAAAAGATATTTCCAGTAACATCACTAAGTGCTGTAAATCGTGCACTGACACAGCAACCAAATTTTGACAGTCAGATAATTACCTTTTCCGTTACTGCTAGCCGATTCAGTAACTTTTTCCAAGTCCAGTTTTAACCTGGTAATGTCCTCCTGAGCTAAGCGAAGCTCATATTCAGTGAGCGCTAACTTTTCTTCTGTTGCTGTTTTTTTTTTTTTCAGTAAACTTCGAGGGTCGGCAACTGATCACATGGAAATGTAATAGTTATAGCATCGAACCTCTGGAGTTTTTTCAGTAAGATAATCAGTAATCCACCACACATTTTCTCAACAAAATTGATAACTTGTATCTTCCAATGTTCAGTTTATGCAAAACAAACAAAGAAACAAGCAAAAAAGCAAAACCGGAAAGTGTTTGAAGTTTTTAATGTACGGTTGTTTCAACTAGTTAATCTACTTACATTACATCACTCCCCTAAGTTCCGCAACAGAGTACAAATCATATTAAAACCTAACAGATTCAGGCATCAACTCAGCACGCAAATTCTCAAACAGTTACATAGCGACGATCTTTCCACGTCCATTGCCGGTCGTTTCGTCCTTCCGCCAAATTGATCGATCCTCAGATCCGCATTCGAAATCGCCGATTCAGATGTCGGCGTCGCGCATGGCGGGCGAGATGTGTTGTATTGTATCAAATGGTTATGTTTTGATATGAGAGCGAGACGAGCGAAGACATGGATGGGGATGGAAGGCGCCACCGCTGCTGGACTCCGATTCCGGAACCCGATATCGCCATAAACGGGTGGATGGCTTGACCCGTTTTCTCGTACCCGGTATTGCATTCACTTCCAACGATGTCGTTCTGAAAAAGATAACGGATTTAAATTGAAATGAATTACATACGTTCGTCTTGGTCTACGGATGGACGATTGGTATCGGCCGGATCGGATCGGATCGGATCGGATCGGATCGCACCGGAAATTTTTGGTCCGATCTGAATCACATAAAAGAAACAGCACTGACCTCTGATATCCATACCGATTTTCGGTATCTGCACATGCAGTTTTCTTACTTAATTGACCTATTGGTACAAAAAAATCTCGAAACCTAAAGGTTTTTTTGTAATTTAAACATGAAATTACCAAAAAGCACCTCGAATATTGGCAATTTTGTAGTTTGTCCGCCAAGATAATAGGGGACTTTTAGCTTTTTACACTACTAAAAAAAAGAGGGACGATTTGATGAAAAACATTAAAACACACCAAAACTCAGGAAGTATTTATACATAAATGATCATAAGCCTATAAGAAAATTAATCAAGAGCAAAAACTGGTTTTCAAAATTGCTTCGCTGTTTAGGGGCGGAGCCAGGAATTTTCTGACGTGGGGTCGACTTTATAAGGGAGCTCCGAAATTTTATTTGACAGTACAAACTAAAAAATGATAGAGCTCCATAAAAACTTTTTTTTATCTATTTCATTTTGTATTTTTGAGGAGTCATGACCACATGAGCTAACCAAACATATGATTAAAGTAAACATATTGTAGTTCACACTTATTTTTTTTTAAATATGACTTAAGCAATTTTCATAAAACTTTATTTAAACCAAACACTGCAATGTTAAATTAGGTAAAAATGAGTATGAAGTTGAAAGTTTTTAAGAATAATA
>JAWWMW010001147.1:15168-26107 GCA_035048345.1 Echeveria elegans
ATTATGATTTAATCTGGGACGTAGGATGAATCAAATGAATTGACATGATCTTTTTATACTTTTTATTTTAAACACCCTTTTTATTTGATCCACTCCCTTTTATTTTATATTAGAATTTTACGGACTCTCTTATTTTACAAATATTTTTTATAATTTTAAGATTGGGTCATGTTTTTAATGGTAAGTTTAAATTAAAATTTTAATCTCATTTAATCAATTACAAATTAATAATTGAAATCCTGTCTTAAATTCTTCCAAAAAAACTCAATTCTTGATTAAATTAAATCATTTGACTTTGTTATTTATTTATATACAAAAAGAAATTATTTCGATCGGTAATGCACAAAGACTTCTTAAACAACAATTCTAGCTTCTGGGAACGTGTCAAGTTCTCATTGGATGTCATATCGTGGATATGATCGTTTTCTCAACAACCCGACCCGGACCCATTCACCCAATAAACCGTGCTCCTTCTTCGACACTGCTCCCTGCTTTATGACCCTACAGTTGAGACTTGAGAAAGTTCTAGTAGAGAGAGTGCAGATGTGAGCGAAAGACAACAACTTTTTCCTACTTAACTATCCCCTAATCTCATTCGCAAAATAAGATTCATCAATCACTCGAATTCCCGAAACCCTAAGTTAAAGTGATTCGTTTTTTGCTCAGTCGAGGAGGCGAAATCGGTTTGCGAGTTTCAAATCAAATCTCAAAACATGAATCATTATCTTCATCAGCAGGATAAGCTTGGTGGTCCGGGAAGTGGCAATGTGGATGGCAGAGGCGGAGCCAGTAAATTCCTGGCGTGAGGTTGAGTTTCAAAAGGGGGTTCGGGGGCAACGACCTCGATTTTTTTTTTGACAGTACAAGCTAATAAATGAAAATCTCCATAAAGATCAAGAAAATAAAGAAAAATATCATATAATTTACTCGGTTCAAAAATATTACACTTTTAAGTAGCACTAGATCTAGTAAGACTCGATAGTTGACGCCTACGAGTATCCATATCTTAAAAATGCCTCAAGATTCTTTCATTGAGAATTCTTTCTCAATCTAGATCAATAAAAAGTCGTTCAAATATGTATCCCCCAACTTGCTTCGCAACTCCATCTTCACATGTTTCATTGTAGAAAATGCTCTCTAGACAGTCGCAGTCACTACAAATAAGAGCAAGACCAATTCAATCAAGGGATAAACTGATGGAAACATTTTATCTTTCATAGTTTTAATCATCTTCTTAGATAGACTGCACACATCTTCAACATCGAAGAATCATGCATCATTTCTCATAGAAACAACAAAACTTTGAAGTTCTTGAGGCAGCATTAGAAGCTCCATTGATGAGTAGCTTGGCAAGTTGAATAAGTTTGTCGACATTGAAGTTAGAAAAATGAAAAATGATTTCTCGGATCAAGGCATGCCATACACACAAGCAATTGTGTGTTTGACTCAGAGAAACGATCACTCATCTCTTGTATAATTGCATCAACAACCTATTTGTGGAAAACGAAAGTAAATTGTATAACATGATAATTATAATAAAATTAATAGAAAAGATCGTAAAAGTTTAATTTACCTCACAAAAATTTTCAACACAGTAGTGATGGTAGTTAGTTTCATGTGTCATCTCTCTTGATGCAGACAATCTTGGAACAATGTCATCCATTTTGACAACATCAATTTCATTAGCCCCACAAAAGAATTAACTTCTTGCCGCAAATTATCCCATCCTGACTCTCTAAATGTTTACAATCTTTCTTTCACATCACTACCCATTAATTGCATTATATCTTGATATTTTCCTTGCAAAGCTAGGGATAATGGGTGAATGATACCTAACAAACGTTTCATTAGCATCATAGCAAACACAAACTCATAACTTTGCATTTTTTTGCAGCAAGCCCAGAGCTTTTCCCTTTGCTTTAGCATCAACTCATAAGTTAATACATTTTCAAGCACTTTAATCATTGAGGACCACATAGCTTCAAGACGAATTATAGTAGTATAATGAGATCCCCAACGAGTGTCACCCGACCTACGCAAGGAGGTTTCTTGATTTTGACCTCTTCCTGAACCGATTTCCCCTAAAAGAATGACCTTCCCCCAAGCAATGACGAATAACATCAAGAGATGCAGTCAAACGGATTAGATATGCATTGTCTTGTAATGTAGACCCTCTCTCAACAACATAGGTCAAACTTTGTTTTTGATTAAAAAAATTATCATACTCTATTCTTGCTTTGTTATGTGCACTAGAAGCAGACCCCATATGAGCTCTAAATCTTTCATTAGCCTTTTCCAATTACGAAATCCACTTTCACTGTTAGCAAATGCTTCATCTCCCGGTGCCAAAGAACCACGCTTGAAAAGAAACACCAAAAGCAATATGCCGCATCTTTTGACATACTATATTCAAGCCAAGTATAGTCATCGCAACAAACATCTTGATGCGTGTAATATGACGGTGTATTTTGTCACGTATCAAAAGAATTTATAAAACTAGGGTGACCTAGTGTCGAACCCAAGGGAACCATGGAATTTAGTTGCGTAGTTTATTATTAGTTCACGGAAGTAGTTTCTTAGGTTTTAAGTCTTTTTGTGATAATGTTGAGTTACGTAAAATGTTGTTATTAAAACTATCAATTTAAAAGCAATGTCATGGAATTTATGTAGAATTTATTCATATTGATATTATTGTAAAACTTAGTGAAGTAATAACACTCTAGTTCTCACTCTCGACTGTTGAACTATTATGTTAAAACTTATACGACGATACTACTCTCACCCTCTCGGTCTATCGAATACTATCGTAGAATTCAACTAGCATTAGCTTCAATCCTCTTGGTGCTTCCACTAATGTTTGTTTTAAACGCTTTATGCTAAGTTACTGATTTTCACTCAAGTATCCTTGCTGCTCTCGCCTTGCTAATCAGATGAAACAGCTTTGCACGATCTTTGTCAATCACATTTACTTCCTTTTGTTGCTTCGAAGACGTGACTGATACCCTGTTCTTAAACTAAACTTCTTCATCCAAGTCATTAATCCGATGAGAGCAAAGAACTTCTGGTCAGATTTGAAGGCTTTTGGATTAGCACACAACATTTCCCCCTTAGTCAGCAACTATGGTAACTTCTTTACGACCAACTCCGCATTTAGTGAAGCATATACAATATATTGAACAGTCTAACATGTCCAAGAATAGCTTGCTATGTGACTATGAATTGCTGATCGGTGGTTAAATTGTCTAAAATTTATACACTGACTTGCTTGAATATTGTCTAATTCTTTATATAAATGGAGTCATATTCTACCCTCACATCATCATTTTAGGTATAAAATGAGCATGACGACAATTATAGACGCTTGGAGCAAAACGTAGCAGTTGATAAGGAAAATGAGCAAATTTAGAAGTTTTCGGACGAAGTTAATTATGATAGATCAATAGGAAATGACGAAATGGGACAGAAGTTTACTCGACCGAACAGAGGATCCATTCGATCGAGTCAATTGCTCATATTCAACTTACTCGGTCGAAACAACTTTCCATTCGATCGAATGCCAACCAGAGAAGACCAAGTCAAGACCTAGGACTATTCGATCGAGAAAAGGATTCACTCGAGGAAGAATCCCGTAGGATGAATCAGGCTAGTATTGCACCGAAAGGGGAAAAGCTAGTAATGTACGAGGTTAAATGTTCTTAAGTCAGAAAGATAGCCAAAATCCGTGCCAGTGAGGCTATTGGAATGACGAAAGACTAGTTTAAAGCGTGTTTAATAGATTAGCAAAAATCGTGCCAGTGATGCTAAGAAGTTAAACTCTACGATAATAACTCACACTTCAGTGAGCGTCGTTATCGTCACTTAAGATTGCATGTGTTTTTGTATTTCAAAATACTTGCCAGTGAGATTTACTCTGTACGTGCATACTAGTCCTACTTTAACCAACCGTTATCATAAATCATTCTACCTTATTTTTCATAAATCCCTAGATGAGGTACTGTAGAAAGAGTCGTTCCCCAGTCATCTTTTCTTTTAAATAGAAATATCCGGAACTTTTTAACCAAATCTTGAAATAGACCCCCCAAAACCTCTTTTAGAACTACTTTTACGCTAGTTAGTTTGCTAAACTGAGTTTCCACTGTTCCCATGGGTGCGATACTAGGATCACCCCTAGTCTTTACAAATTTTGTTTGACGTATTTGCTGAATACTACCATAAACTCCCACGTCAAATTGGAACCGTTGCCGTGGAACAATTTTTAAATTTAGTTTGCTAACTGCTTAGCCATTTAGGTAGTTTTTTTCAAAAAAAAATAATAATTGAATCTTTTGTGTGTAAAATCTTCACGGTCCAAACCTTTTAGCATTAACTCGTAAGTTGTAGGCACTCTTAGTTCATACTATAAGCGTTTGAATGCTCACGAGGAGACAAGCAAAAGAAAAGCATACGACGAACAAAATCTCGATGCTACCCACTTCAAACATAACAACCAACCTTACGGACATACCCATTCAGATGGATAACCTACCAATTCGAGATCTAGGAATCATCGATTAGAATCCCTTGAACCAGCCGAGAAATGATCCTCTTGTGTACGACAGACGACCTCATCGAAGGGCTAATGATGAAAGACCCGTCGGTGATTACATAACCGCGACCATGGGAAACTACGATTCCCCAGTCTTCATTCCTGAAGGAGAGAGATACGATTTTGAAATCAAGGGAGGACTGATACACATGGTGAAGAACGATGCGTTCGACAGGTACGGTAATCCTCACTTTGACTTGAGTAATGTCACTGAACTCTGTCGTACCTATAAAAATGCAAGCGTCCCAAAGAGGTCATCTACATGAAACTTTTTCCATTCTCTCTGACGGATAAAGCACGCGACTGGTTGCAAAATCATGAATCAAACACTTTTCAAACTTGGGAAGGACTGGCTCAAGCCTTCATTATACAATGCTTCCTCACCAGCAAAGGTTAAGAAGATCCGTGAAAAGATAAGTAAGTTTGTTCAATTTAATAATGAATCTTTTTACGAAGCATATGAACGATTTCGCGGGTTGCTGCGCGATTGCCCACACCACGGTTTCAGTAACGGGAACTATTATCAACATTCTATGATCGGATGGACGAAAACGGCCGTGCGCGAATGGATCAAGTAAGTGAAGGAGGCATTATGGAGATGACACCAACAGAAGGATTCAACATCATTGAAAAGATAGCTCGAAACTGCCATCAATGGGGAGGGGAGCGCAGCCACTTGAAGAAAAAAGAGAAAGAGTCGAACTCGAACGCCGTCACTAAAAACGATTTTGATTCGCTCGCTAGAACGGTTAAGGCATTAGTCGGGAACATGAACAACAACAAGAAAAGAGATCAACCTTCGGTCTATGAAGTTGAAGGAGTACCAGAAGACACGTACGACTCAAGATCAACAGGAGATGATGTAAACTACGTCGCTCAAGGATACGACAGACCTTACGTACATCCACCAATGCAAAGGCAAGATCAAACAGTCAGATTCTATTCTGACTCGAAGCTTTAGCCACCTACTCAAGGAAGTCCATGGAATCAATGCAATAACTCCCAAGGTCAACAAAGGTCGCAATACCAAGGAGGAAATCAGCCCAGAGGGCAATACTCTGGAGGACCTAACACCAATCAACCAAAGACAAGAAGATAAGAAGCCGGAAGAATCTTCATTGACGCAAATAATGTCCCAAATGATGACAATGCAAGCTCAACAGGAAAAGAATTTTCAATTCCTAACATCCGAGATCCAACAAGTTAAAGCAGCAGGAAAAATGGTGGAAACCCAACTCGCTCAACATATCGCAAGTACATCAAGGAACCCAGGGAAACTTCCCACCTAACCAGATGTAAGGTATGCTGAATGTTAATACGATTAATCTTAAAAGTGGAAAAGTACTTGCAGAGCTGACTAAAGGTTTGCATTTTGCTTATCGGTTTTACAAAGTTTTATATTTTTTGAAGTTTTTTTTGATATTTGTAAGGTTTTTTTAAAGTTGACATTTGGTTGGAGATGACAACTTCCAAAAAATAACGAATAGGAGGTGTTTAAATCCAAATGTTTACATAAGAGGTGTTAATGTCTAAATTTCACGAATAAAGGGTGTTCAGAATTAATTTACTCTACTAGATATTATATGTGTTTTAATCCTAAATTGATCTAAGTTCATCTTCCGATCCATTCCTAGAGAATAGGGGTGATCATGGCCCGACCCGGCCCGAACGCCCGACCCGACCCGAACGATTTTGGACACGGGTCAAGGTAACCAGTGCAAGTAAATGGACGGGCTCGGGTCTGGCCTCGGGCTGCCCGACCCGACCCGAACCCAAAATCTCTAGGCTCTCCTCTCCGTCTCTCCTCCGCTCAGATCTGGGAATCAGAGATGGCGATAGCCGCTACAAACACGATTCGAACGCCTCCGGCCGGTGATTCCTACGCCACAAAGGGAGGCAAGAAGCAAGGCGAGGGATTGAAGCAGTATTACCAGCAGCATATCCATGATTTACAGCTTCAGGTTCGTCAAAAAACTCACAATCTCAACCGCCTTGAAGCTCAGCGAAACGATCATAACTCTCGCGGTGCGTCTATTGACCCTTAGCCGTTACTGATTCTTTGTGATTTTTTAGGGTTAGCGTAAGGTGGATGAGTTTTGAGATTCGGCTAGGAGTTTTATGTTGCTTTAAGGGAATTTAGTGTGCTCTGAGTCTCATGTGTGGATGGAATTTGATTCGTTGCAGTTGTTAGGTTTTGGTTAGTTTTGATTTTTTTCGGGTGCATTTCGAATTTAGGTGTACAACTTAATATGTAAAATTGGACAAAATTTTGATACATGGAGGGACTCTTTGAACAAACTCTTTGCGGATGAGGTCTGATTGCTGGTACTTGTGAGTTACCAAAAAGGATCTACTTGATAGTGGATAAGTTAGCAGTTGTAAATGTGAGCTTTTATTTGATGTGTTTTCATGGTTATGGCTTTTAAAGTCCCTCGATATTATTTTTAGTTTACTCACGAGCTGTATAATATATGCATAATGGAATAAGTGTTGGACCTTGGAAGAGGATTGCATCAGTTGTTGCAAAGATGTAGGTACCAGAAAAACATATTTTGTATATATCGGTAGTGTTTGGAAGTTGTTATTTGATTGAAGGATGTTGCGTGGCCAATATTCCACTTAAATAATGTGGTCAGCTTTATCCCGTTTTCTTACTTGTGTGCTTTCATGTGTATTGTGGGTTATGGGACAGTGAGAATGCTTCGGGAAGAGTTGCAGTTGCTTCAGGAGCCTGGTTCATACGTGGGTGAAGTTGTGAAAGTAATGGGCAAATCCAAAGTGTTGGTGAAGGTAACCTATTTACTTTTGTAAGTTGTAACTCTATCACGACAAAAGTGGTGTCTGTTTTCAACACTACTGATTGTATGGGGATCTCTAACACTTGTATGCATAGTCCTAGCGGTTTAAATCTCTTCGGATAATTTTTTTTCCTGATTAGTCATTAGTATAATTGTTGATAATTAGCCCTTAAATTCTTCACTTTGTGTGACAATGTTTGCATTATATAATTTCATGCTAAGTGCAAGCCTGATTACATAACCTAATACCTTGGCTTGTAGGTTCACCCCGAAGGCAAATATGTTGTTGACATAGATAAGAACATAGACATCACTAAGATCACTCCAACTGCCAGGGTTGCACTTCGTAATGACAGCTATACGTTACACTTGATATTGCCAAGTAAAGTGGACCCTCTTGTTAATTTGATGAAGGTTGAAAAGGTTCCTGATTCTACATATGACATGATTGGGGGTCTTGATCAGCAGATTAAAGAAATGAAAGAGGTCAGTTGTGTTACACATTATTTTGTTCTTCTGATGATTATATTGATCATATCATGTACTTCAGTTGTGCACTTAGCATTTGCAAATCTTTCAAAACAAACCATGTAAGGTTTTCTGGGCATATTTCTAAAGTTTGTCAACTCTGTCTATATTTGCAGGTTATTGAGTTACCAATCAAACACCCTGAACTGTTTGAGAGTCTGGGTATTGCTCAACCAAAGGTAAAAATATACCTAGTGACCTTGAAATTGTATCAGGGACTTTTACGTTTTCCATTTATATCTCTTCAGTAATTCTTTTTTAAATATAAACAGGGAGTCTTGCTGTATGGGCCTCCTGGCACTGGAAAGACGTTGCTTGCAAGGGCAGTGGCTCACCACACTGACTGCACTTTCATAAGAGTTTCTGGATCCGAACTCGTCCAGAAGTATATCGGTGAAGGGTCTCGAATGGTCAGAGAGCTCTTTGTCATGGCCAGGTGCGTGTTACATACTTCGTTAGTTTGTTCTTGTTTATGCTGTCGTTTTGTTTGCTCAACTCTCATGCATGATGGTTCATTAAGGATTGATTTTATCCTAGTTTTACCTTATGTTTACATCTTTATGCAGAGAACATGCTCCTTCGATCATCTTTATGGATGAGATTGACAGTATTGGATCTGCTCGTATGGAGTCTGGAAGTGGAAATGGTGACAGTGAAGTCCAGCGAACTATGCTGGAATTGCTCAACCAGCTGGATGGTTTTGAAGCATCCAACAAAATTAAGGTACTGACTTAAGTAGCACGAAAGTTCTAACACGCAATGCACTAATGGCTTGTTGTGTAGATTTTAAAGTTTTGAATTTTCATGCAGGTGCTTATGGCCACAAATCGTATTGATATTTTGGATCAAGCGCTCCTCAGGCCTGGACGAATCGACCGAAAGATTGAGTTCCCCAATCCCAACGAAGATGTAAGTTCTATACTCAACCAAGTGTTTTACTCATCCTTGGTATAGTTTTTAGACTTGATTACTGATCTAAAGTCATATTCACATTGTAATCTATGTGGTTAGTCTTAAGGTGTTAAAGAATGTCTCCGATGAGAAGGTGCATGTTAGGACATTGGTAACTCCTGTTCTTACTTTCTTGCTGCAAGTGAACTGAATACTCACTATTTATTTGGATTGTTTTCATCAGTCTCGGTTCGATATTCTCAAGATTCACTCTAGAAGAATGAACTTGATGCGTGGCATTGATCTGAAGAAGATAGCTGAAAAGATGAATGGTGCATCCGGGGCAGAGCTTAAGGTAATGATGTTGTTTATCAGTCTTTTATCGACACTGTTAGTTCAGCTGACTCAATAAACGAAGAAAAAAGAAGGAATGCCAAGCTATTTTAATTTACATGCCTGCAGGCTGTTTGCACTGAAGCTGGAATGTTTGCGCTCAGGGAGAGAAGGGTTCATGTAACTCAAGAGGATTTTGAGATGGCCGTGGCTAAGGTTATGAAAAAGGAGACCGAGAAGAACATGTCTCTCCGTAAGCTCTGGAAATAAATGAAGCTTGCTGCTCACCAAGTGCTTCTTAATCGTTGTTTATCAGGCAGCTATTTGATTTGTCCAAGTTAAAGAGATTCGAAAATTGAAAATTCTGCTGGTTACTCCCTTGTGCTAAATGTTGACCTTAGTATTGGGACTGAGAGGACTGGGACTGGCCACAAGTTCTCTGTTATGTTATATGTTGGTTTATTTCGTTTCAAGTAGTATGCTCATTTGCATTGTCAGTTTCATAGAAGGCATGAAAAGCACGCAACATCTACAATACTCGCGGTCCTATAATATTCCTTATACTTTTTTTTTTGGATGTCGCTAAATATATCTTACACTTCCTAAAATTAAACATATTTCTCTTCACTTTTATTTTCACATGTATTCTCTCTCTTCCATTATTATTGTACTTTTTACAATCATTTATCATTTATTATCAATCAAATCATTTTTTTTTCATATAAACACTCTCTTTATTTAATCATTACCTATTTTCTCTTATTTTTTTCATACTTTCTTAATTTTCGTGTCCTTACTCAAACATAAAGATTATTATGAGACGGAAGGAGTATCAGATTACAAACCCGTAACCACAGGAGCAAGTGTTGAGATTAGAAATTGCGCCATAATGCACCAGCAGACCCCGAAAGATAGTCCCGTCAATGTTACAAATAAAAAAAATTCACATTTCGTCTTTTTAAGTACATAGGTATGGTTTAAAAGCTTCCATAAATGCTAAATTTTATAGTTATTAACAAGAAAAAAGTCATTTGTTATAAAGTCAAAAGTATAAAATTTTAGGGTCGTGTGTCACTTTATGATATGTAGTACTTCCTCTGTCATAAAATGTTCTTCCTGCTTTTCTTTTTGAGTGTCTCCTAAAATTCTTCATACTTTCCTTTTTTAGTAATTATATCTCATCTATTTCGCTCAATACACTCTCTTTCATACTTTATTACTATTCATTTTTTTACTTTTACATTATTTTATCACTTATATAATCATTTTGTTTTCTCAGTACACCTTTTTCCTACTTTATTACTATTCAATTCTCTATTTTTTCTCTCACACACCTCACACTCTCTCACACTCACAACACTCTCACAACACTCTCTCACACTCACAACACTCACACTCTCTATCTCAAAAATCGTGTCCGCCTTAATATTTGTGTCACTCCCCCAACTAGGAAGATCATTCTGAGACGGAGGGAGTACCTATTAATCTTAAGAGCTAACCATCCAAACCTCCACCATTATCACATTTATCTTGATCAGAATCTATAATTTATTTATTTATTTCTAAAAAGTTGTCATTTAATTGAAATTGAGTACGCTCAATTATAGTTAAGGATTCAGTCTTGTTTGGTCTTGTTTCAGTTCAGTTAGCCAGATAGTGAAACGATACAGAAACTGAAACGACATAGAAATTGATAACCCAGTTCGGCTCCTTTAAGGCTTAGTCTGGGGGGGCTTCTCCTCAAGCCCGGTGGAAACAATTCACTAATATGAAATAGGTTCGTACAACACTTACACTTCAGTAA
>JAWWMW010001147.1:30806-46386 GCA_035048345.1 Echeveria elegans
GTAATTGGTAATATCACTTTTTACGGGTGGCTATTGGAAAAACCCGTATTTTACGGGTGGTTTTCGGTAATAAACCCAATATCTTATACAGAATCTGACAAAATACTAGAAAAAGTAGGAACCAAAGACATGTTGAAGGTTGCCTCCTTTCATTTTCAAAACACAAACCCAATGCAATTTGCCTTGCAACAATCACCATGAAAAAACCAAGTAAAGAGAAAAAGAAACATGATGAATAATCCAAAACCCCACTAAGAAATTTCCAATGCAAAAAAAAAAAAAAAAAAATCCCACTCAAAGTTACATGAATGACCCCTTCACTGCACATGCTCCATCGCCATCTTCTTCCTCCCTTTCCTACAGCTTGCAATCATGTGACCCCTCATTCAAACATGTCATGTGATTCTCTGGAGCAAAGAAAGCAGCTTCACATATGCAGTATCTATCATCAACTATGGCTCATGGCTCCCCCATTTGAATTTTTGAGTATTCTTTTCTTGTTTTTTTTTTATTTTAAAAATGGAATACGAATTGGGTTCATCCCCAGATCAGACAGACAGACAGACACTCACATGAATGTTAGAAATATTTTTTCTAAATAATTTTGTCTAGTTTGCGGCGAGGATTTGCTGCTGATCTTCATTCTCCATGCAGTTTTTTGGGTCAGATAATGGAGCTGTAGGTGGGGAAGCTGCATTGTTATTAGCAGGAGTTGTTGCTGCCACGGCATTACTGTCCATGTTACTCTTCAGGCCTTGCTGCCTCTCGTAGACTCGTCGCAGCCTTTCTATTTCATTTTTCAGTGCTTCTTGATGAGCTGCAGAAACATTTTACCATCATTATCAAAAACTGTATCAATCTCGGGCGTACACTACAATTACTTGATGATCAATACTTACCATCTTTGAAAATCTTGTCTTGGGTTAATGCCGCAATACGTTGCTTCAATGCACTGTTGTCCACATTGAGAATTAAACGTTGGTGATCTAAAAATGCAACCCTTGGTGACAATACAGACACTTCAGCCTGCAAATGAAACCGCATTGAGGAATCGAAATCCTGAACTGAGAGGAGTAGTTTTTTTTTTTTTTTTTTGAATTTGACAATGTTTTACATTACCTGTAGATTGGCCACGCCACGTTCAAGCTCTGATATGTACTGCAATTTCCTCACTCGGGATCTCTGGGCAGATTGTCGATTTGCCAGTATTCTGAAACAAAAACAGAACAAATAACATCAATCATGACAATCCACGAAGGGAAAGACAAATCTAACGGAGCAGCTTGTATTAGAGTGCAGTAATGCTAGCCAGGGACACATTACCTTTTTACTCTTTTTGGATCGACAATTCTCTCGCTCTCGGACATAGTAGGGGTAGCATCACCTATGGCTGGTGATAAACTCTGCTGTGCCTCAGAGTCAGATTTGATAGAACTGTCCATCTCATTATTAGCTTCACATTTTGGCAATTTATTACCAGCAGAGTTGCTATTTGGAAAATCAGCATGTTTATTATTCACATCCTCAATGCTGCCCAGATCTGACGGTGTGGATGGATTAGACACGGCCGCCACCGCTGCTCGTGGTGGCAATGCTGGACCACCAAGAGCCAAGGACACTTCCTCGTCATTAAACATTGAAGAAACAAGGTGCTGTCCTTCATCATCATCGTCGAATTTTACAAACTGATGAAGATACTCTTCTGTGTTACTATCATTCTCACATCTTGAAGTACCATAATGCATTGGTTGCGTGCTTGCACCGCATTCCAATTCCAAAACTGGCTCAGAAGTTGACTCAAAAAATGTAATGGAATCACTGATGGACCTTCTATGATTCCCTCTCCTTGCTGAGGAGAAATCCAGAAAATCATTTACCCATGATGGATTGTTTTCCGGGGCAGCAGGTGGCAGGGAGGACATATAAGAAGATATGAATTTCTGATTGCTGAAATCTGGCCAATTAGGGATCTTTGGAGGAAGTTTCGCCATTTCCTCCAATTCGAGAATTAGGAAGGACTTGCTCAGAACCCAACAACCCTCTTCCTTATCTTCTTCAATGCACGCAAATGTATGAATAGAATGCAAAACTTGGAGGGAATGAGTAACTGCAATAACAGAAAAGAAACTGTTTTTTTTTTTCGATTTGTTGGGGGGTTTTGTGTTTATCTTCAAGATTTCGGAACAGGGAAAATAAAGGAGAGGAAGAAGGTATAAAAACAGCTTCTAACAAAGAATCCGGATGATGCTTTTTGTAATGCAAGAAAACATATAACCACTAACCAGCAAGAAATGAATAAGATCCATAGATTGGGCTTTTTTTCTTCTTCTTTTGAGTAATCACTATTTTCATAATTTGTCACCTAGGTCTATTTTCTGAATATCGACAATTAATACTTCAGTCAAAAATAACCAGAAAAAAAGGAACCAAGCTTTTCAAAAAAACAAACAAACTACTGGTACCCAGTTTAGTTCATATGCTGAAATAGTAAACAGATTACAATTTAACCACATGATGTCTGAAATAGTAAATGTGTGTTTACTAGTAGCATACAAAGTCACGACCGAATGCTTTGCAGATTAATGTTTCATAAATGACAAGAAAAACATATTTACAAGTTGTAGTGTTTTTGACAGAAACTAAACACGCGAGATATTGACATATTATAATTGTATGAGTTGGGGAAGACATGGGAGGGGATGAGGTTTGGGGCCAGCTATGAACAGCCTGGGGTTTTAATTGTATTGTATGTACATAAAACAATAGGTTTTCTCATATGAAGAGGGATAGGGATCGCTCACCACGTGCTCTAGCTAGTGTGACCAATCGATCCCCTTTAATGTTCTTTTGCAAGCTAGCTTCATGTGGTTTCTATTATTAACTTTTCTTGTGCAACTTTTCTGTTATGCATTCATTCATTTTTTTACAATTTCCTTTATTCGTGCGATGCACCAGTCCTCATTATGCCCACATGGAACATTCCTATGTTTCTCAATCACAGTCTAAGATCGTCATCGCAACGATCCTTAATCCTTCCAACCCCCACGCCACACTTTTGTAGCTAATTCAATATATCAAGAACTAATGACTTCTAATAAATTGGTCACTTCTCAGATACTTATTGTAGAGCGCTAATTCGAAAGTGACCTGAACAATCAACCCATCAAGTTTTCGCGTAGGTGAAATGATATGAATGGCATTATCTAGCTAGCTCCATATCAAATGGCTGCCTTAGATTGTTGGGTGTTCGGAAGTAGTTGAAAATAACAAAAGTGGGGAGTGTAACAATAATGTCATATGCATGGTAGTGTATGAGCTGTGAAAAGAAAGTGATATTGAAAAGAACATATCATTGCCATGTGAGTTTGCTATAAGCATACCCTTGTTCCCTATTTGCTTTGTCCCTTAAATCACACTGATCACATGTAGGGCATATGCCTCACTCTCACTCAACCTTGTAAGCAGCATCTGCTTCTTCCATCACTATCTCAAGAATCTCCAGTTTAATATTGTTGAAGTGTTTTTTTTTTAATATGTGTAAATCCTTAACTAAAAGTATTTGTGATGCGCAGTGATCACGATGTTAGTGCTAAAATAAGACGCGTCTTTTTACAAGCACATGATATTTAGAAGGCTTATGCTTAGCCATTACCTTTTGTCGTCGTCCTTTAAGTTTTATTCCAGCAGTAAAATGTCCTAACATTCTCTTCTTGAACTGAATAATTTCAGCAGCCTCTGTACACTATAGTTGATCCTAATCCCAAAGCTCAGCCCATGTGCTTTTTACTGATCCAAAAACCAAAAATTAAAACAAGTGACACCAGAAACAAGAATGTCTGAAACTGGCGCTGAGAAATATTAATTTTAAGTATTCAGATTTCAGAGTCTGGATAAGAAAGAGTAAAGTTGAAACTAGGACGATAAACTAAAAAGTTACAACCAAAGCTTTGTAAGCAAGAAACTTAAATATGACGTCAACGTTAGCCACAATGTCAGTATCAATTTACCTGATTAAGTTCTCTCTCTCTTTTTGATTATGAACATATTGGCTCGGGCACCACAGTTCAAAATAACGGTACATAGCGCTCAATGCGCGACTACTTATCAAAGGCCGAACATAAAGATATAAGTTGTGTTTATTACCTATGTGTTTGGTTCCTATATATTCAGTGTGTGTATGCTCATCATTTGGTGCTGCACCCCCATGCGTTCAGTTGATTTTAGCCGACACTTTAGCCACTAATGTGCTACTCGTTGTTTGGCTGTAGAAGCAAACTCGGATTCGCCAACTCTAGCAAGTAACTTGACCAACCCTTTAACTTATCCAGTCGCATGCATGATATGAAAAGCTATCGTAGTCAAGTTAAAGACAGCGCGCCATTGCCCCAATCAAACCCCTTAAGACTATGGGCACCCCCATGCAGCTTTTTTAAACCAAGTTAGCACTCAGAATTGCTGCCAATTTCATCATTGTCCCTAATTGTGTGTTCTGGTGTTATTTTCTTATTCAGCATCAGTGTCTTTACATCTTGACAAACAAAAGGTTCACTTTGATGTTTGGCCGCTGTATTTTCCTGAATACACATTTCGATCCTCAAACAGATATTTGCATGCAACGAGAAAATCTGACTTCGTGTCACAATCACAAAGCATTAAAAACAGCCCAAATAGCTCTACATGTGTGTCACACTAAGCACGCATGCAAAATTCTGTAACACTACATAAAACATGAATTAACAAATATCATTTTGTCACAGGAATTCTGCCGAACATGTAGTATGCAATATCATCGCTTTTGCCATTTGCCAATTAGAACCCTAAACAATAACAAAGTTCAGAAACTAAACATATGGTTCTTTCTGCTCAGCATTTGGAATCATCTAGAATGATGACCGAAGGCATTTCTACAGGTTAATGTTGTGGCCAAGTGGTTTCTGGTTATTATTTTTCCCGGACTTGGTGGTTCTTCCCTTCATACATCACTAGAATTGTATTAATTACTTTTAGGCCCCGTTTGGTTTCGGAGAAAAAAAGAGAGGAAAAGAAAATTAAAGAAAAATTTTGAGTGAAAAATGAAATGTATGTTTGGTTGTAAGAAAAATAAAAAAATAGACAAAATGAGATCAAATTTTCCTCACAAATTTCTCATGAAAAAATTATTTTTCTTTAAATTTTCTTTTCCTCATTTTTTTCGCAACCAAACGAAGCCTTAATTTGAGATGATTATTTAGGCGTGTTGTTTGGTAAAGAATGACGGTAACCCATCAAAAAAATGTTGCATATGAAATTAGGCCATGTTTGGTTAGCCAAAAACACCACACACACATATCTATATATATAAAATAATATCTACAATAGTGAATCACACATATAGCGACGAAAATTAGGAATAAGCCTAATCTGGAATAAGAAAAAATAGGAATAGGAATAGGAATAAACATAAACCAGAATAAGGAAAAATAGGAATAAGACAAAATAGGAGTAAACCTAAACTGGAATAAGGAAAATAGGAATAGGAATAAGGAGGGGATCAGGTATAAAGTCATGTTAGTATAAAAAGTGTTAAGAAATAATGAGTGTAGATTAACTTTCATTCAACACCTAAAGATAGAGATTAAAAACAGATTTTTAGGGATTTAATAACCAAATTAAAACAAGAATTAATGATTAGGGGTATAAGCGTCATAAATTTTCAACTGTATCTATTCCTAATTTATAAGGATTTATGGTACAGACTTCCCAACTCCTCAATCCCTAATCGGGAAACTAAAATCGACGGCGTTGGTCTCCCTTTCATCGGCGAAACACTCCATCTCATCTCCGCATACAGAACCGAAAATCGAGAACCATTCATCGACCAACGTGTTAAAAAATACGCCTGAATCTTCACTACCCGTGTGTTAGGTGAAGCTACTGTGTTCGTTACCGATCCAAAAACGAATTGGTTCGTGTTGATGAATGAAGAGAAGTTGTTTGATTGTAGCTATCCAGGTTCGATTTCGAATTTGTTAGGAAAACATTCTTTGTTGTTGATGAAAGGTAGTTTGCATAAGACGTTACCTTCATCAATTCAATGCCTCCTCCCCTACCTCTCTAATTTCAATTCTTAAAAAACCCTAAATTGTTGATGCTTTTTTTTAATAAAATAAGTTGTTTGTCACCTATTTGTTCTGTAATATTCATAAATTATAATAATCAAATAAGAGACAAGAATATTGTCGTGATAACCAGACGACTAGATCTGAAATCAACTTGAAAATTTGAAAATTTATTGTACATGAATTGGTTTTTAAAATTCATGAATTATACTGCTCAATTCAATGATAGAAGAAATTGTACATGAAAAAGTGCATCAGATTCAGGAATTATAAACATCAAACAGGGGACATGAAATTTTGACATAAAATTTAACTCGTCGTAGATCAATATAAGCTTCTAGAAATTAGATTATCACAAGAACTCGTCGCAGTTTCACATAAAATTTTAAAAATCAAATTAATATCTTATCATCTTTATTTAAATAATATATTAATAAAATTAAATGAGTTACTAAAATCATGGGATAATATTATGAAAATAACTTTACAAAATAATCAATATAATTTATTTAATTTGAAATACCAAATCTAACCTTTTGTAAATTTATTACTAATAAAAATATTGATTAATTAACAATCGTCGGATCAAAAAATGAATGACCTAGAACTCTTTATACTTTTTATTTTAAAACTCTCTTTATATATGATCCATTGTCATAATGAAAAGTTAGAGAGAAAAAAATGAAAAATAAGTGTGTAGAAAAAAAAAGGTGTGAGAGACAGTGGCGATTCTAGAAACTTTTTTCACCGGGGTAAAAAAAAATTTGTTCGAGTGAGCAATAAATTAAATAATGTTGTACTATCAAAGTTGAGTTATTTGAAATGATATTTGCTTCATTTTGTTTGGAATAAGTTATTTAATGTACAATAAATTGATAAATCATAAAATCTGAAGCCAAAGTTTAAATTTTATGGGATCATTAT
Organism: Echeveria elegans; assembly: GCA_035048345.1. Taxonomy (NCBI): domain Eukaryota; kingdom Viridiplantae; phylum Streptophyta; class Magnoliopsida; order Saxifragales; family Crassulaceae; genus Echeveria; species Echeveria elegans. The sequence goes on from JAWWMW010001147.1 coordinate 37,829, forward strand.
ACTAATTTAATACATATTACTACACATCTCATTCATTTGAACAGGGTCAATTGACCCCCTCTCTATCTGCTAAACCCGCCACTCGTGAGAGATAAAATATGAGAAAAAAACTTCATGTATAGAAACGGGAAGAACAAAAAGACACTCAAATAAGAAATCTTCTATCTATATAAAAGAATATCTAACTAACAAATCATACATTTACCAACAACATCTAACCAAATCCATATATTTACCAACAACATCTAACTAAATACATACATTTACCAACAACATCTAACTAAATCTCTATCACCTAACTAAATTTATCTATATAAAAGAATATCTAACTAACAAATCATACATTTACCAACAACATCTAACTAAATCCATATCACCTAACTAAATCATTCCAATTAAATTAAAAATTAAATTTAAAAATTTAAAAATTGAAAATTAAAAATTAAAAATTAAAAATTAAACAATTTCACTACTTGAATGAGGAATGAATCCGCACGGAGTGAGTAATATTTTTTGTGCGAGTAAATGAAAAATTAATTATATGAGTGGTTACGGTCTTTATGAAGACAATTTATTAAGGCAAGGGACATTAAGGTAAAACGCCACACAACAGTGAAAGCAGCTGGGCTAGGCTTGGTAGTATATCTATCCATCCACACCGCTAGGTTTTCTTCGTTTCGCGTCGCATTTCGCTCTCAGCTCGAATCCGCGGATTCACTCCTCCCTGCAGGTGATCGTCGCCTCGAATCAACTGACTTTTAGATGTACGGTTACTTTTACGACTCCGTGTTGCATTGATTATTGTGTCATATTTTCCGCATTCCTGAAGTTGGCTGTTACTGTTGATAATTTTCGTCAAAATCGACATCGGCGTTCGCTAGCCGACACTGATCGTTTAATTACCAACTTAGCTTATGGATGTGGATGTGGGCATGTTGTTGATTTTGGGTTTAGGGGATTTATTTTAGCTAGGGTTTACCAGTTGAAATCCGCAGATGGACTTTTTGGATTTGGTTTTCTTAGTTAAATAATTTAGTGATGTACTGATCGTGCGTAATGTTCAGATGGTTTTCTGATTCGTGACAGAGATTTTGAGTTTGCAGCTATGGGGAAATTGGTCTGTCTTTTCGTGTTGATCGGAAGATTTTATTTATTTGAATTTCCAGTGATATGCGCAGGGATATTTTGTGTGCAGGTTCGAGGTTGATTACAAATTGGCGGTGATGACTAAGTCCAGGAATCCACTGGTATTTTTAGATGTTTGTATTGATGGAGATCCTGGGGAGAAGATGGTATTTGAGGTACTACTATGTGGTATACTCTTTTAAGTTTTCTTGATTTGTGTCAGACCAAGATAACCATGATCCTTTCCCTGGCCGTATAAAAGTTTGCAGTGGTTGTTTCATTGAGTGATGATATATGTTTTATGCAGCTATTTTATGATGTAGCTCCGTATACCGCAGAGAATTTCCGAGCATTATGTACAGGTATGGCTGGCATGCTTGCCGGGTCTGTTGTAGTTAGATTGTTGTTTTGATGTGCCTTGCCTTCTTTTGTTTCCGTTTGCGGCATTTCCACATGATTGATCTGTCATTGTTTGCTGTGATTCAGGAGAAAAGGGAGACAGTTCTAAATATGGCAGGCCTCTGCATTACAAGGGGTCCTTCTTCCATCGGATAGTAAAAGGATACTTGGCTCAGGTTTGAAATCTGATTTAGTTTTGTTTGGGAACCTTTGAGCTGTTCTTTTTTAAAGCTCTCCCTATGGCATTTCTTTCCCTACAATTTGTCTTTTAGTCAGCTGTCCTTGTACATTGGGTCGGTTGCAGAGGTGATGGTCACAACTAGTTTTAAGGTTGAATATAATATATTTGAACAGCCAATTGCACTATTTACTTGCTGAGACCACAGTGAGATATGCTACTTACTTTTTTATTTTCTCTCATATAATTGATTACTGATGGCAACCTTTTCCTTTGTTCGTTTCAGGGTGGAGATTTTATCAAGCGAGATGGTATGCGTTTATTGAAATTTATAGACCACATGTAATATGGGATATTAGTCTACTCCTGAAATGCTACTATGTCATCTCAGGAGTACTAGAAGTAACTATTGAAAATTGGCGCTCTTCATGCATACATTTTTTATTTTGTATTTGGTGGAGTGGCAGGGGATAGGGTTTGCCGGCCTCTTGCTAGATCTGCTAATGATTATAAAATTCGTCATATAGATTTGATTCTGACATATGTGTGGTGTATCCTTATTGCGCCTCTTGATAACCTTCTATCCTCTTTTGTTATTGGACTTGTCATGTTATCAGTTACGAAATTAACGCGATTCAACGCTGTACGGATAATTACTTAAGGGAAATTATGCAGGTGATTTAGATGTATCTGGCCTGGTTAATGATATGCCACTGATGTGTTTTTTAAATGGTTATCTCGGTCCAAATGTCCTCTAGATTTATGAATGAGGTGATTTTATTTGTTGACCTTGACTTTCTTAGCAAATTTTTTTTCTTATCTCTCAGGGTCTTGCGGTGAAAGCATATACACCGGCAAATTTCCAGGTGGGGTGTTAGATCTTCTTTGGCCATGTTGTTCTTGTTATCTTCCCTAATTTTTTGTTCGAATTTGTTATGTAATTTGGTATCGTTTGTAAACAAGAGTAATGTGTAGTGTAACATATGCTTAGTGACTTTGGTCGCTTAGGTATTGTTTGTCAAATCCGTGTATGACACACACTTTTCCCTTCATTTGTGTTGGCATTCTTATATGTGGATGTGCATTTTGTTTATTGTTTTCAGTTTGGTGCCTTGAATGAGTGTAACAGCCCATATTTTTTGTGGAAAATACGTAAGTCTTGCTTGTATTTTCTTCTGAGCATTCAGAATTTTCTATATGAAATGCTTGGTAATTTTTTCTGTTTCTTGTGTAGGGATTTTGCAGATAGGCAAGAAAAAAGAAATAATGGCAGAGATGCTATCTATTCATGTTGATATATTGTTCTTTATTTGTTTTAATTAATAGCAAACGATGTATGTTCCAGTTCATTAGTAACACTAGGAATGCTACTAAACTGCATTTGTAATCCAATTGTATCTTCTTCCGAAATCTATTTTGTAAAAATTCCAAAACCTGCTTCGTATTATGTACATCCCAATGACGATGCACATTGACAATGTAAGGAACGATGAATAGAATTAGTCATTGGCAAATTATGTCATGGGTTTTATGTAATGTATTCCAGTTTATCATTTACAAAAATATATTAGGAACTGGGGCGTCTTTTCCCCCTGAAGCTGGGAGGTTCGTTCAGCATAGTCTAACCCTCAATTGACATTAGCTATGCATAGTCAAGCACTCAAGCTAGTTAGTTTAAAGTACTTCGTTATGTCATACAAGAGTCTAGATTACTAGTAGTAAGTGTGGCATGTCTTTGAAGATTTATAGGTAGCCAGTTGTATATTGCCGGACAATCAAGTGATAATGCCATCGTGCATTTTTGTGTGTCATTAACAAATAATTTCTGGTGCTTTTGTTTCTTGCCCCCATCTGGATAAGGAACCCAAAAAAAATGCTTATCAGGATTTTAATAGGTTGATTTCCTTTGCAGATGAAGCACCCAAGCTGAAGCATAGTGAACAGGGTCTTCTAACTATGTCTCTTGCTGATCGTAATACTCTGGGTTCTCATTTCAGTATTACCTTTGATGTCAATCATAATTTAGACAGGTTTGCCTTTTACTAGTTTGTCTCAACTGCTTAGTATAGAGAAGTTTGTTTTATGGATAAACAGCAGTTAGTGACTTTGATGCCTTCAATCATGCTTTTTGTTTTTGTTTGAAAAAATTCTCAGTTATTTGTATGTGGTCGTATTTTTCATTACTTATTAATGTTACAGGAAGTATGTGGTGTTTGGGAAGCTTGTGCACGGACTTGATGTTTTAAGGAAAATTGAGGATGCAGATGATGGAGATGGCAAGCCAAATGTTACTGTGAAGATCATCAATTGTGGTGTCTTTGATGGGGGTAAGATTTCATATCTTGTTTGCCAAATGCACAGTGGGCAATTCTATAATGATCATTCTTTTGGTTGTCTTTAAGTGACCAAGTGTATAATTTTTTTTTGAGCATTTCTTAATTGTAGCTCCTTGTGTAGGTATAAAAATGTTGAATAAACTGAAAGGTGGAAAAGCAGCTATTGAGGATGACCGTACAGTAGGAGTTAAACGTAGATCGAAGCACAAAAAATCTTCAAAAGATAAAAGGAAAAAGCGGAGGAAGTACTATACTTCTGAGTCTGATAGTTCATCAGATTCAGATGATTCAACATCTGAATTGGAGTGTGAGTCAGATTCTGTATCCTTTCCATCTGGAAGCTCTTCGACTGATAGCAGACGCAAAAAGAGAAAACGAATCTCGAAGAAAGAAAAAAGTGGACGTGGTAGGAGGAAGGATAAGTCCCGAGATCGTAAGCGTAAAAGGCACAATAAAAAGTCAAAGCAAAGATCTAAAAGGTTCTTTTTGTTTTGTGTTCCTTACAGGCATCTGTCTGATTGAATGCTTACGAAGTTCATATATTCTTTTTCCTTTAATGCTCTGAGATTATTTAGATTTTTTTTTACTATTTGTTCTAATCGTATTGTCGTCCAATTTTCTCTAGAGAACTGAAAAGTTCCTCAGAGGCTGAAAGTGAGAATGAGGATGATGCAGCAACCAAAAGTGGACTTGAGATCAGTAGGTCGAATCAGGGGCAGGAGAGTCCTCAAGATCATGGTATTTTGCAATTTTCAGTGCTTCGCAAAACCTTTTGTGATCTCATCTGGTTGCATGTTGATGGGGCACCATGGCGTGTCCAAAAATATTTCTCGTAACAGTGTTTTTTGGTTGCACTACACAAAACTCATCATTGGTCAATCTTGCAGCTTGCGTTCGAGTTGAACCCTTACATCCGCCTCTTAATGAGAAAGCTGGGTCTGCAGATGGGATTGGTACAAATGGTGGGGAACCACCACTGAATGGAAGTGCTGAAAAAACCAAATGCAAAAGGAGTATAAGTGGAAGCCCCAGGAGAACAGCCAGCAGAAGCAATAACTCGAAAAAGAGTGCGAGCAGAAGCCCAAATGTTAGTCCGACAAGAAGTTTTAGCCGGAGCCCAGTTATTGCCAGAAGCCTCAATAGGCCCTTCGTGAAGAATCGGAGGATCAGCAAGACTCCTTCAACAAGTGATACCCCATCAAGAACAAGTAGGAGTCCTGTTAGAGGTACCAGAAGGAGCAAAAGCAGGAATCCCGTTCGAGGTAGGAAGGGAAAAATCATCAACCGGAGTCCCGTCAGAGGCAGAAAGGAAATGAGTGTGAGTAGGAGCCCAGTTAGAAGCAGCAGAGGGAGGAGTATTAGCAAGAGTCCTAGTCCAATAAAGGCTCAGCGAGCAAGAAGCCTATCAGGTAGCCCTGTGGGACCATCGCAGAAATTTTCTATAAGTAGCCTTAGCCGTCCGAGTACTCGAAAATCTATTAGTAAGAGTCTTAGCAGGAGCCCAAGTGAGAGCCCTCCAAGGAGACCATCTCAGAAATCCATTAGCAGAAGCCTAACTAGGAGCCCTGTTATGGAAAAATCCATCAGTAAAAGCAGAAGCAAGAGTCCTCCAAGATCTTCAATTAAGCCTAGAAGCATTAGTAGAAGTCCTCGAAGATTGTCACGCAAATCAATTAGTAGAAGCCCTTCTAGGGTTCCCAGAAGAAGTGTGAGTGGTAGCCCTAGTAGATCAAAAAGAAGTCATAGCAGAAGCTCAGGGAGGCCATCTTCTCGAAGAAGCATCAGCCGCAGTCCAAACAGAGCCCCTAGGTGGAGTGTTCGCAGGAGTTATTCTAGAAGTCCTGTAGGTCGTAGGGCGAGGTCTCCAATAAATATTCGTAATAGAAGTGTGTCAAGAAGTGTCACTCCAGATGGGTCTCCCAGACTTGTCAGGAGAGGCCGGGGATTTAGTTACCGGCATTCTTATGCAAGGAGGTATAGAACCCCTTCCCGTGACCAGTCTCCCGTGAGGTGCTATCGGGACAGGTAAAACTGAATGTTGCTGTTAAATAGAGAGTGCAATGGAGTAACTTTATTGTATTGTGTAGTAATGAACTGACGTTATGAGTACTTGTCCGTTGGTTTATGCAGAAAGCACTCCCCCAGACGGTATAGAACTCCGCCAAGAAGAAGAAGCCCTCCCAGGTACTTGAATATCCAATCAGTATCTTCAAATATGATTTGTTTTAGGTAGGGGCAGACCTTCCATCTGCTACAGAATTTGTATTACGCCCCAAAATACACATCTTGCATGCCAGTCATTTTTTGGTATTGTACATTGAAATCTGTTATGAGCTTCTCTTATCTTAGGTACAGGAGAAGTCCTTCAGTCTCCCGCAGCCCACCCCGCTTTCGTCGCCGCTACAGTCGCAGTCGTAGCAGATCACCAATCAGGACAGCTAGGTATCGTCCGCCCTCTAGGGTCTCAGCCAGGAGGTCTCCTTCTAGAAGCAGGAGTCCTGTAAGGAGATCACCTTCCAGGAGCAGGAGTCTATCTGTATCTCCAAAGAAGTCACCTTCCAAAAGCAGGAGTCCGTCCTTGTCACCAAACTCTAGGTCGAGATCAACATCTTCAGGAAGTAGAAGTCCTGCTCGGGAAAAGGGCCTAGTCTCCTATGGTGATAACTCGCGTTGAACATGAAAGAGAAGTTGAGTCTTGTTAGTCTACTTGACCTGATGGTGGAGTGGTACTCGGAGAACTTGGCAAGGCTCCCTAGTCTCTTCAGATCGGTTACATTACAATGGAGTTTCTAGTTTTATCCTCTATTTTTGAACTATTTGTGATATCAGAAACTCATGATAGATTGGTTGAACTGCGAATGTATGTTGTTGTTATGAGATGTTTTTTGATACATGTGTTGCAAGATGCCATGTGAAATAGACACCGGCAGACCCCACTACAAACGAACACGCAAACCTTGGCGAAGGAGGGAAGGAAAGACAAGGACGGGAGGGAATGACCTATAAAAATATGAGGAAAATATAATCTAGCTACGGTTTGAATCCCGGTCAGTTATGACCGACTCCTCAACCGATGATTCACTACCCTGATATTGTTATTTTGAGACTTGAGACGATCGATTGAGTAGGTTTTTTTTGTCGTTTAAGATGGGATGCACAGATTTGGACCAGACCGAATGACCGACCGACAAATGCGGGCCAATCCGGATCGAGATCGATGTGGATCGGTCAGCAATCTTATAAAATTGAGGTTTGCGGGTTGGTTCGGTCCAAACCTATCGGTTTGCGGTCTGGACCGAAACAGGCTGACGAGGAGGGAAGCTTGCAATTGAACCATTGACGTCGCTGTTAAATTGACCCACTGAAGACGACAATGATGTTAATTTCGAGCGAATCGATTCAGCTTTCGACAATCGGAGGAAAGAGGAGAGCTTTTTATCTCCACACGTTCACTCATAGCCGGTGAATACTCATAGAATCATCAATTCTCATCTACTTCGCTTTACCTTTCATCTCCAAAAATCCTTTCATCTCCAAAAATCCTCGCGCTTCCTACTGCTACAATTGCTTCAAACTCATCACCAACAACCATACAAAAACGACAACCTGCAACTCAACCTCGTCTCATGTCTTCTGTAACCCTAATTGTCTTTCCATCGCTTTAGCCTCCTCTCACCCTCCCTCCGTCTGCTAACTCTGCTTCAACACCATCCCAATTTCAGTTCTTAAAATGAGGAGATTCAGATTTAAGCTAAATTTCAATTTTTTAAGTTTCCTAGTGATCACTGATCCGGACTGAGGCAGAACCGCATAAGAACCGACCATTCGGTCTCAATCCGGATCGGTTCGCGTTTCGTATTTTCCAAAGTTTGCCATCAACTCTGGACCGACCCGGACCGATGTGCATTCCTAGAACCGCAAAGAGACGCGGCTGGTTTCCTGTCTTCTGCTGCCTAGTTAACAAATCCATCTATAACTTACTAGTGTAATAAACAGCCAAAAAGGACAATACAGAAAGAAAGTGAAAACTATATATATACAAAATGACGCCTTTATACAATATGAGCAAAAAGCTATAGCATCAGAAAGGCAGTGGCGTACGATGGGAATGAACTAAATCGACGAGAAGGAAGATGAAGCGCAGTCGCAATGCGAATCGCGTCCGTGCCAAACTACGTCCCGCCGGCATTTGACTTTCAGGTTTCATATGTATGAAGGCATTAGCATTACGTTTGTTTCGGTTCGGCAAGTCAAGAGTCGGATCGATATTAGGCTGCCTCTCGCTTCGATTGAATTATATACCCATTCCATATGTAATGTTACATGTGATTCATCGCCTCTCATCGCCATTACCTTTCGAATTTAGGTTTAATCTTTTACTTTTTCTATTTGCCACTTCTGCATGTTTTTTTTATTAATGTTGCTAGACTTCAAAATGGATGTATTAGGATTGAATTTTAAATGGATTGGATTTTAAATGGTCCAATCCATTTAGACCATTTAGTGTAAACGGATTAAAT
>JAWWMW010001147.1:46486-59286 GCA_035048345.1 Echeveria elegans
ACAATAGTGAATGCGTCTTAAGCTTGTCTCATAGTTTCAAGTCTTATTACACTTTTAAAATAATTTTAAAAATAGTTTCAAGTTTTGACATTTGCATCTACTGAACTGAACAGAAATTAAATTAATGTCAAAAGAACAGACCCTATGTCTGGGGTTTCATGTAATCTACACCAGTTTATCATCATAGGGACAAAAATTACTGGGAGCTGCGAAGTCTTTTCTTTCCCTTGAGAATGGGCCTTCTTCATTGATTATAGGCTAGTTAGTTTAGCGTACTTCATTATGTCATACCAGCAGCAAGTGTGGCATGTTTTTGATAATTTATAGGTCGCAAGATGTTTGTATCTGACAAGTAAATGAATATTCCATCCCAAAAGGTGTTAATTTCTGTATTTCATTAAAGAATAAATTCTGGTTTTTGTGATTCTTGCCTCCACATGGATAAAGAAACTTTAAAAGAACTTGTCAAGAAATTTAATAGGTTGATTTCCTTTGCAGATGACCCGCCCAAGCTGAAGCATGATGAACGGGGTCTTTTGACTATGTCTCTTGCTGATTGTAATACTCTGGGTTCTCATTTCAGTATTACCTTTGATGCCAATCATAGTTTAGACAGGTTCGGCTTTTCCTGATCAGTGTCTCAATTGCTTTTGAATTGAGAGAAGTTTGTTATTTGTTTTGTGTGGGTTGATAAATAGTATGTAGCAACTTTATGACTGCCTTCCATAATGTTTTAAAATATTTAAGTATTAATTCTCTGTTTCTTATTTGCATGTGGCTGCATTTTTTGTGATAACTTGGCATTGTTACAGGAGGCATGTAGTGTTTGGTAAGCTTGTGCATGGGCTTGATGTTTTAAGGAAAATTGAGGATGCTGATGATGGAGATGGCAAGCCAAATGTTACTGTTAAGATCATCAACTGTGGTGTCTTTGATGGGGGTAAGATTTCATCTTGTAAGCCAGTTGCACAGCTGGTGATACTATACTGATCTATCTTCTGGTTGTCTTAAGTTGTTTTTTTAGCATTTCTTTATTGTAACTCCTTGTGTAGATATAAAAAAGTTGAATAAACTGAAAGGTGGAAAAGCAGTTATGGAAGATGACCACAATGTAGATGTAAAACGTAGATCGAAGCACAAACAGTCTTCAAAAGATAAGAGAAGAAAGCGGAGAAAGTACTATAGTTCTGAGTCTGATAGTTCATCTGATTCAGATGTTGAATCATCTGAATCGGAAAGTGATTCAGATTCTTTATCTTTGTCATCTGGAAGCTCGTCAACTGATAGCAGACGTAGAAAGAGAAAACGAACTTCAAAAAAAGAAAAGAGTGGACGTGGAAAAAGGAAGGATAAGTCGCGGGATCGCAAGCGTAAAAGGCACTGTAAAAAGTCAAAACGAAGATCTAGAAGGTTTGTTTTGTCTTGTGTTTCATTTAGGCATCTTTGTGGTTGAATGCTTACGAAGAATTGTACATTTTTTTCCTGTGATGATCTGAGATTATTTACAATTTCAATTTATGATACCCTTTGTCCTGATTGGATTGTCTTCAAATTTTCTTTAGAGAACTGATAAGTTCCTCAGAGGCTGAAAGTGAGAACGAGGACAATGCAGCAACCAAAAGTGGAGTTGAGATCAGTAGGTCAAATCAGGAGCAAGAAAGTCCTCAAGATCATGGTATTTGTGATTTTTTAAAGTGCTTTGTCAAACCTTTTTTTTTATCTCATATAGTTGCTTGTTGACAGAACGCCATAGCTTGTCCATAAATGTGGTTTTTTGTTAGTGTTTTTTATTTTTTTGTGCACATTGTACTCATCAGTTTGGTCAATCTTACAGCTGGAGATCGGGCCGAACACCTGCATCAGCCTCAACATGAGAAACCGGGGGCTGTAGATAGGATTGGTAGAAATGGTGACCGTTCCAGGGAAAATGGGGAACCACGATTGAATGGAAGTAATGAGCAAACCAATTGCAAAAGGAGTATGAGTCCAAGTGGAAGCCCTAAGAGAATAGCCAACAGAAGCAATTCCTCAAAAAAGAGTGCAAGCAGAAGCCCGATTGTTAGCCCGACAAGAAGTGTTAGCCGGAGTACAGTTATTGTCAGAAGCCCCAAAAGGCCCTCAGTGAAGAATCAAAGAACCCGCAGGAGTCCTTCAAGCAGTGATACCCCAGCAAGAACAAGTGAGAGTCCGGTCAGAGGTATCAGAAGAATCATAAGCAGGAGTCCTGTTCGGGGAAGGAAAGGAAAAACCATCAGCCGGAGCCCAGACAAGGACAGAAATAAAATGAATTTGAGCAGGAGCCCAATTAGAAGCAGGAAAGGTAAGAATATTAGCAAGAGTCCTAGTCCAATGAGGGCTCAACGAGCAAGTAGCCTATCACGTAGCCCTGTGAGACCATTGCGCAAATCTACTGAAAGTAGCCTTAGCCGAAGCCCTCCAACTGCTCGAAAATCTTTAAGTAAGAGTCTTAGCAGGAGCCCAAGTGAGAGCCCTCTAAAGATATCATCTAGGAAATCCGTTAGCAGAAGCCTTACTAGTAGCCCTGTTATGGCGAAATCCGCTAGCAGAAGCAGAAGGAAGAGTCCTCCAAGATCTTCAATTAAGCCCAGAAGCCTTAGCAGAAGTCCTGTACAATTGTCACGGAAATCAGTTAGTAGAAGTCCTGCTAGGGTTGCCAGAAGAAGTGTAAGTGGAAGCCCTAGTAGATCAAAAAGAAGTCCTAGCAGAAGCTCAGGGAGGCCTCTATCTCGAAGAAGCATCAGCCGCAGTCCAGTCAGAGTCTCTAGGAGTGTCCACAGGAGTTACTCTAGGAGTCCTGTGGGTCGTAGAGCAAGGTCTCCAATAAATACTCGTAACAGGAGTCTGTCAAGAAGTGCCTCGCCAGATGGGTCTCCCAAACGTGTCAGGAGAGGGCGGGGATTTAGTAACAGGTATTCTTACGCAAGGAGGTATAGGACTCCTTCTCCTGACCGGTCTCCTGTGAGGTCTTATCGGGACAGGTTAAACTGAAAGCTTGTGAAATAGAGTGCTATGGAGTAAACATAATATATTATGTAGTAATAAACTGATGTTGCGCATTGATATCTGCAGAAGGCACTCCCCCAGACGGTATAGAAGTCCCCCAAGAAGAAGAAGCCCTCCCAGGTACTTCAATTTCATTGTGTCAAATCTGTATCTTCAAACATAACTTTCTTTCAAGGCACACGGCAGTGTATGGTGTTGCTGCAGGCCAACCATCCATTTTAGAGTTTGTTCTTGCTCTGAAAAATACTTGGGTCGCATTAAAGCCATCTTCTGATATATATTGAAATGTGTTATTGGCTTCTCTTATTTTCAGGTATAGGAGAAGTCGTTCACTTTCCCGCAGCCCACCTCGCTATCGCCGTCGATATAGTCGCAGTCATAGCAGATCACCAATCAGGACATCTAGGTATCGCCCGCCCCCTAGGGTCTCAACCAGGAGGTCTCCTTCTAGAAGCAGGAGTCCTGTAAAGAGATCACTCTCTAGGAGCAGGAGCCCTGTAAAGAGATCACCCTCTAGGAGCAGGAGTCGTGCTGCATCTCCAAAGAAGTCACCCTCTAAAAGCGGGAGTCCCTCCTCCACGCCAAACTCTAGGTCGAGGTCATCAACTTCAGGAAGTAGCAGTCCTGCAGGGAAAAAGGGCCTAGTCTCCTACGGTGATAACTCACCTTGAAGCCACATATATATTACCTCCAGCATTCGAGTATGTTTGGCAAGGAGTTATGCGGTCAGGTTTGAGCTGGTGGTGGAGTGGTACTTTGATAATGCGAACGTTGGAGAACCCAGCAATGCTCTCTAGTCTCGATTTTTATGCTCAACTGTCAGGACTTTGATGTTTGCTGAACCGCGAATCCATGTTGTGTTGTTGAGATTTTAAACAAGTTTCCGTGGTATTTTATAATTCATTGTTTGTGTCGTAACCAGGTTTAATCTCTCGGCATAATTAATACAGTAGCGAAAAAGTAATGCATACAGTATATATAATGAAACGACGCGAATGAATTTCAGCAAGCAAAGCAAAGCAAAGCGTGGAAGGTGAAGGAACTGAAACGACGAGAAGGAATATGAAGCATCATCGCCAATTGTACGCGGAATGTCATGTCAATCGAGACTACGCACTAGTCCTGCCGGCATTTCATTTACAGGTATCATATGAATGAATGCATTAACGTTTGTTTCGGTTCGACAGCGGAAGTTTGTGTGGCGAGGCGTTTTTGTTTAGCGTACAGATTATAAAGTCAAGCTTGATTCAGATATTAGGCCGCCTCTCTTAGATGCTACCTTTGTTTATTTTCAATGTTTCATCCTCTTGTTTTGCTCTCTTACCTTTTCTAATTTAGTATCTTTTACGTTTTGTGTTACACTCCAATTTTCTGTTCTGCATGCTTTTTCTTTTATTATAAAGTGGTTTACGGAGTTTATAGTCTTCCCGTTTCCAGATCAGATCAGATGACGTCCCATGAGAATAAGGCTATTGAATTCGTTAATGGTTCTCAGGAAGACGAGAAGGAGGGACTCCAACTCCAGGATTCTTATACATTGGTAATATCTAAATATATGTTTCTGTCCTAAATACATTTTCACTGCTGATGGTGTTTGTTGTTTCAGGACAAAGACGTCCTTAAACTGAATAACCGTGACCTGCATTTCGGCACAAAGGTTTCTGATATTTTCTTTCACCCGTTTTGTGATCCTTCACTTTGTTGTTTAATTCCAGCCGAGTTTATCTATTTTATATTCACCCTAATCATGAATGCAGATTTGGTTCTAGGCTTAGCTGTTAGGTCAGTCACACTACTAGCAACCCTGACTGTGTTAGCAACACAATTTGTGGTTGGGTCTCGGCTTTTTAAACTGATTGCAATGTACTTGATTCATTTCATTTCATTTCAATACGCCTTTGTGTCATGTATGCAGGAAGCACCTGCTGTAGTGCAGTCTTTGTACAACAGGATGATTGTTGGCTGTCAAGGAGGCACTGGAGGTATTGTAACATGCGCTGCATAACAAACCTATACCTCTCTTCTTCTTCTTCTTTTTCTTTTCATCCATCGTGCCTTTCTTGATCAGTGGCAGAGGGGCACCATATGATGTGGTTTTGGCTTGAGAAGGATAAACCTCATGAATGTGCAGTTTGCTCACAATTTTTCAAGGCAAGTGTGCTTTGTGTTTTCACTTAATCTTTAAGCAAAAAAAGGTTGTTGGGGAAATTGCCAAGTGAACTCTTTCCATCTTTCATAATTGAGTGACATATTTTAGACCTAAGTTTTGATTCATTATTCAGATTTTTAGAATTGCTCACCTTGATTTGAACTTGTTATAGCTGGAAGTTGTTGGCATAGGAGGACAACCTGAAGGTCAGGGTGGAAATGGACACTGCCTGTTTGATAATCCTCAGTGACACGCTTGTTGCAGGATCGATTAATTTAATTGAGCTTTTTTTTAAAGATGGTTTAGAAAGCTTGTTCATGTTGGTTATGTGTCAAACAAAAAGATGTTTATGATAACATGTCATAGTTTTGGCAAAGTCTTGTAGTTTTTGCTGCCGGATAAAAAAATACTGTACAGTGTATCTGAGGCTTATCTCAAATGTGGGGAGAAAGCCTAGGGCACTGATATATAAACTGAACACATCAAGCATGGAAGAAGCTTGGACTATAGCAGTCATTTTTAGTGTGGCTGAAATCCAGAGCAGGGCTAAGCCTAAAAACAATGATCATGGGACTCCAGTTCCTTCATACACAACATTGACCACCGTACAACAGCGCCAGCATTCTCTTCTAGGCGATATGAAATATTTATTCATTTGTATTTTTCAACAGCAATGTGAGATGATATTAAAGGTTTGGAGCACCTTGCAGCCTTTTCTATCTTGAAATATTGTTTTTGTTTCGCACAAGGCTTTGACAGATAAACTATAATTAAGATTTGATTTGTCCTTATTTTTAATTATTGAAATGAGTAACAAGAATGAATGAATTTACCGAGTTGTTTTCAAGCTCTCGTATATCACGACATTATTATAATAAACACATTTTATGTCACGGCTATCCAACTAAGCCTCCAAAACTAATTGCGTTACATTTTTTCAGTTAAAATCAATATGTTAAAGAAGTGTTTTTTTGCTTTTAGATATTCAAATTACATGTCAATTTTTCATAAAACACGCTTATATATAAAATTGTCATGACACACCCAAAAATATATTCAGTTATTTTTTTCATTTTATAATTCATTATGCTGAAGTTTCACTATATTAGAGATTGTCATGTAACTGAATTTGGGATAATGGGATACATTTATCTCTGCTACAAATTCAATATAAAATTGCATTTTTTTATGGTAATCTTTAGCAGTATTTTACGACGACCTACTTCCAACCGTGACAATTTCACAAACACTCTAATATAAACTCAAGCATTCATAACAGACGAATAATACATACCACGGACAAAGAAAACAACTAAGAATAACATATCCAAACAAATCATCCATTCAAATAATTTGGCAACCCTTCCAAAATATTCGTCTTCCACAATTTTTTCATGAGGTTTGGATGAAGTCAGAGGCAATGCAATAATTAACTACTCTTTAAATTTCAATATACCATAAATAACTTTCATTTCGACCAAGCTTTCTGCATTAAGAAGCAAGAAGTCAAGAGCTACTCTGCTGTATACCATAACATCGTAGGTAGACTAGGACCACTTTAAGGCCCTTCGAGAAGGTAATGTCCTAATTTAACTGGAGTATTAATCGAAAGCAACTGGTAGGCTAGGTCGCATTACACTACACTTCAGACGACTCATGTCTTTACTACTGTATAAATTTACAATAATATATATGATTAGAGGTGAGCCTGTCGTTCCGACGGGACCGTTGCATGAACATACAATTTTATTTATATCTCCGTTCGATTCTCCATATTGTTCGATTTTAAGGTATTTTAGTATGATGTCTCCATTCGATTCCCCTCAAATTTTTCGATGTATTCAACACAATTTTAAATTTGTAAATTTATAAAATTTTAATTTTTAATTTTAATTTTTTTGTCTTATTATCTAACTATTTTAGCAACGAAATTAGAGTTTTCGTCGTTATAAGTGTGTTGAGGATTGTATTCTTTTATTAGGTTAGATACAATTAAAAGTTACTCATATAATCTATCAAATACTGTTAAATATCTTTTAATAATGTCAGTTGGTCAATACATGTACGGTTAATACGATTAAAAATATTCAAATACTCGATATAATATAGTCAAATATATTTAAGTAACAATAGATGGTAAAATACAGTGTAAGAAGGCAGAAATTCAGATAATACAATTAAAACTTGTCAAATATACAGTCACATACATTTAAATAAAAGTCATATACAAACAAATACGGACAAATATGGTCAAATACAAAATAATAGGAACAAATACGTGTGGATGACGTGTAGTGTAAATAAAAGTATGAGGAGAGACATTTTTGTCAAATAAAGTTTTATTTTGTTTTTATCCTTATTTTGTTTTATTATCATATGATCTTTAGCGATGGAAATCAAGGTTTTATGAATGAATTTTTCGTGGGTGTTTGTTTGTTGAGGATATTATTCTATTATTAGTGTAGATGTCGGACCGACAGTTTTTAACTTCAATTCAGATGCGTTTGATTGAAAAGGATGTGGTATTGGTGGTTGATTTGAAACACGAGGTTTTTTAAGGACCATTCTTTTAAGTAGCTACCCATTTCCCGGACACCTAGCTACATGCCTACATCCCACATGATACTGAAAGCTTTCTGTATATTAAAATTTTGGGTTGACATGTTCTTGTCTACAGTTTCAGCATCATGTTTATGCCCAATCATGGCTCCTTGAAACCATGTCACAAGTAGAAGTAGTATGAATGATGCATAATCTAATACTTATGATTCCATTGCATTATGAAGATTCGGAACAGAGGCAACAACTCAACGACAGGGACATCGGAATTTTGTACATTTGATATTCCCAATATGCTCAATGATCTACGGATGATTGCACATAGTGTGTTGATAAATTCCATCGATAAAAATGTTTATTATCTTTTGGGTTACTATAATTTTAAATATATAAGTTTTTTCTTTTCTGATAGACACAGTGGATTATGTCCAATGCAATGCAAATTATATGAATACGACTCAGCGCAGTGCTAACCTTAATGCTTCATATATCTTCCTCCTCAACCACTCAGAGATCATACTGCACTGAATCTGAATCCGAATCCTGTGCTGCCAATAATGGTTTGCAGTCAAAAATATATTATATGTTATTATCTATAATTCTAAGTGGGATGAATGAACTGGTCGTAAAACTACATCGTTTTAATAAAAAGACTATTAAAACGTTTTAATTGATTGTAAAGTGATGTTGGCATCACATGATCATATTCCTACTGCATTGTCAAACGCATGAGAAACATTTTAGAAGTAAGCAATGATCAACCGGCATCGTTCGATGTGCAATGAAAAGTCGTCCACAAAAAGGTGAGGAAAATATCCAACAAATGAATAACATCTTAGAAGTACCCAATTTCCAGTTATGTTAATTACTCAGGTTGTTCTTCTAGTTTTCAACACTTTTGTTTTAGCCATACTCAATGATGTTGAGCCAAAGAGTTACACTCAAGCAAGCAAGGGACCTTCTTGAGTAGATCAAAGCCACTGAAACATAACTCAAACCACTAGAATATAACAACACAACATGGGAAATATATTTGATCAAGTCGAATGTTGCAAATGGTACATAAAGTGAAGCGTCAATCAGATGGTACTGTTGAGAGACTTAAAGTTCGTGTAGTTGCTAAATGTTACACTCTGCTCGAACTACTAGCTAGATTACCATGAAGCATTTGTACTTGTAGTCAAGATGAAAATATTGTTTGTACTTAGTTCGCATTGGCTGCAACTACTACTATCAGCTAGATGTGAACAATACATTTTTACATGACACTCTCAATGAAGAAGTGTTTATGATCGGTACCACCTGTATTCTACACTAAAGCTAAAAGAGAAGGAAAAATTTAGAGACTGCTCAAGAGCATCTATGGTCTTAAACAAGCGTTGAGATAATGGTTAGTAAGTTTAGTGAACCACTTCTAAGTCTTGGGCAATGTTCACCTATTCTAATCAGGGAGATTTCTTAGTCCTGGTGGTGTACGTCGATGATATGGTATTGACAAATACATATTTCATCACATTGATTAAGACCACCATACATATACATCATGACATTTAAAAAATTTTGAATGGCATCACATGAAACACGAGACAATAAGAACTTCCCAGCTAATGAAATTGAAATAATACGCTCTTCCATATATTTGTTGAATCATTATTTTACGTTGACGTCTTCTTCTCTTCTTCAAGTCACTCTTGAAATTTGTTGGGGTGTCTTCCTCATCGGACCATTTTCAAACTCATCTAAACCACTCCATATTCAAATAAATACGTCGTTTCATTTCAATACAGTGACACGTAAATACTCTAACAAACGTGTTTAAAATTACGCCTAGGGTTCATGAATTTGGTCTTTTCTATAACTAAAACTAGTCATGTATCATACTATTCGATTTTACGTGTTTGTATGTAGAAAAGTATTAAGAAAATTTAGTGCAGTAATAGGGATGCATTGACGTCTAGAAACCCAAAATATCCCTCTCATTCGGACACTATATTATGACATAGTCGATATGGTAAGGCCTTCTAACCTACATGCAAAACCTTATATGTTAGTTAGGTTCCTTTCTTTGTTCATATTATTGGACTCTCGTTTGTAACCATTAATACTGCAGTGGTTTACATCAATTTAAAGAATAAGATGAGTACTGGAGTACCATTTAAAATTGGCTGCAAAACTTTCTGTGCAAAAACTTTGAATGAAAACTAGCATAAGGAGGAGTACTGGAGTACCATTTTAAATTGGCTGCAAACTTTTTGTTTGTTTGTCGATATTAGCTGTTCTTTTGAATATTAAATATGGAGAACTTTAGGTCATGGGAGCCACATCCGACTTCATGCGCCATATCCCACAATTTAAAAAAAATTAAAATGAAAAGGAAATCCCAACCTACGTACTAGCAACGGCATCCTTTTTTATTTTTATTTTTGTATATAGTGAGTACATAATGGATATATATTTAATTTTATTAAGAAATATATCTTTTCTAATGAACGTTTGTCCTCAAAGAGGTTCATCCAATCTTCGACAACTTCGACTGAAGCCTTAACGACTAGTTAAGTGCACACAAGACTCCCCATATTAATCGCAAACTCCATACTACCTGCTGAGACACACGCCACGAGAGCGGAATAATACACCTTCCACCTGCAAGGAAAAAAATAACAACCTTCCACACCTAAGTAGAAAAATAAACAACTTCCATACCTAAACCACATCCCCGTCTGATAAGTAAAAGTAGATAATTTAATACAACTACAAAAAAAATTGTATTATTAAATAATATTGGTCGTGTTTGTGCTCTACTGTGCCGGTAAGTAGAGAGACGGAATCTGTCCATTGTCTCATCAGGCGGAACCATCCTCCTCACCGCCCCTCCGACAAAATATCCAACCGGTCAACGACACACGCGTGGATTTCAATAACTCAATCACCTGTCTGTTGGTGCTGGTGGATCCCCTTTTCCCTCCTCTTCTTCTAAACCCCCTTCTCCGAATCTCCTGCTCACTTTAATCATCATCATCATCTCATTTTCATCCTTCCTTGATCTATCCTTCTCATCAGCTTCCCACCCACCACCAACCCCGACACTTCTCGCCTCTCCACCGACGCTGCTGCTGAATATAATTCAAAATCCTAAGTCAGTAGGAGGACTTCCAGCATCAGGACTTTTCTCATACTCATCATCATATCACACTCTGTTTTTATGGCTTGGTTCGGGTGTTTTAGATTCAGAATCCGACCGACGAAGAACAGAGTGGTGTGCCACGATGTCGAGAGCGAGATTGGATCGAAGCTTGGAGGAGGAGCTGATGCTGAGGTTAGGAGATTCAGCTGGGACGAGGTTCGGATATGTACGAAGGAGTATCAGAAAGTTATTGATTCGGGCGGGTTTAGCGTTGTGTACTACGGTACCTTGACTGCCAAGCAACCGGTTGTCGTCGGGGCCTTTAAGGTGCACAACAGCAGCGAGCGTTTGAACCAAGGGTTTAAAGAAGAGCTCAGAATCCTACTCAAGCTTAATCATCCGAGCATCGTAAAACTGTACGGCTATTGCGATGATCAAGACGCAGAGCGAGGCGCTCTGGTGTTTGAATATGTTCCAAACGGGACGTTACAACAAAATCTCCACTCCAAATCTACTTGCTCGATTCCTTGGAGGAAGCGAGCGATCATTGCGTACCAGCTCGCACTAGCTCTGGAGTATCTACACGAGCTACAGATAGTCCACGGAGACATTAAATCCTCCAACATTTTACTCGACTCAAATCTCAACGTCAAGCTATGCGATTTCGGGTCAGCCAAAATGGGCTTTTCAGCAGCCATCCAACCCTCTCGCAAACATCTAATCACCGGCTCACCGGGCTACGTCGACCCGCATTACCTCAGAACCGGAATCGCATCAAAGAAAAACGATATCTACAGCTTCGGAGTGGTCGTGATGGAGCTCGTAACGGGTCAGGAAGCGTTCAGCACAGAAACGGGTCGGATGTTGACTAGTCAATTTTCAACCGGGTCGGGTCATGTAGATCCGAGACTTGGCGGAGAGTTTGACTTGGAAGAGGCACGCGTGATGTGTGAGATTGCGGGTATGTGCGCCAGAGGATCACCGAGCCTACGACCCTCCGCGAGTGAGGTTTTAGCAATCATGCGCCAGAGTATGCGCACGTGACGCCGAGGGGACATGTTGGAGAGGATTGATTAGCATGTGTGATTCGAATAAGATAGTCGTAGTAGGGTTTAGGATGATGATGATAATCTCTTTTTTTATAAATACAAACAATACGCATAACATTGTGAAGTAAATGCTTGTTTTGGATTTCATTGACTTTCACGTGATGTTTCGTAAGGATTCAGATCTGGTGCAACGCATCTAGTGGATGCAGTTTATTTGGACCGCACAATCTCCAAACACTTGTCTCTCTTTCATTCATTCTACGGTTCATATTGCGTGCAGCAACTTACACTCGCTGCACCAGATCTGAATTCGTTTCGTAAATGGCATGGATGAGCTCGTGCTTCGAGTATGCATGATCATATGAGTAGTAGTGAGTCCAATTTAATGAGACATTTTTTGGTTAAAATGCAAAGTCAAGGGGTTCAGTAAATCGGCAAAGTTAGTGTGCGCCATTACTTATGGCCTGGGATTCAGTAATTGAAATTTAATGAATGAGTTTGGGATGGACGGAAAGAGAGTGACCGGGAGGATTGTGTGAATGGTGATCCAGTAGTCATACATTGTTTTCAACTTTCAAGCTGTTATAACGAGATGGATAGAGAGTTTCATACGTAATTTCTTATTCCCCGATCAGCATGGATGATACCGATGCATGATTGCGTGTGGCAAAGTAGAAGTTACTTTATCACACTATTCATATCAAATGTCCGTTTATGTTTATGTTTCTTTTATGGGAGCTGTTAATCGCACATCCGACGACAAAAAAAATATATGTAGAAAATTACTAAATTGTCATTTCTTATACATTTCAAATTTTCTATTTAAATCCATTAATACTAAAAAATAAATTTATAAAAATCATACCAATATTTTTTATTTTTTGAGATCTATAAA
>JAWWMW010001147.1:68007-96796 GCA_035048345.1 Echeveria elegans
TGTAGCATTCAAAAATTTCAATTACAAGAATAAAATTATAGAGAGAAACTTTAAAAATCTTTATTAAAATTGAATTAAAACATAAAGAAAATTTGGTCGCAACGACGGATTAGACACTTTGTACACTGTTGTTAAAGTGTCCTGAATACGGAGTAAGAAAAAAAAAGTCATTATAATTTTGGCGGGAGAATGAGGAGAAGCAAAGCCAAATAGAATGAGAAGGTACAATATCGGCTCAACTGCAATCTTTTCCAGATTTCATCGCTATGATCGCAGCTTTTCCACAAACCCATATCTCGTCAATCCTCCTCGATACGCTCCACGTCTCTTTTCGCCGGATCTCCTAACCATCACGTGGACATTTGCTGATCTCCTGCACATGCCCACCAAAAACAGCGACAAGATTACTCATTGCAAGAGAGTCCATGCGCAGATTGTCGCATTTGGCCTCGATGGAGATGCCTATTTGGCCAACTTGATGATAAAGCTGTTGGGTAAGTGTGTGGCTGCGGAATTGAGTATGCCCGGATGGTGTTTGATAGAATTCCTGACAGAAATTTTGTGTCTTGGGCTACTATGATTTCTTCTTATAACTGTCACGGGCTGAGTAAAGACGCGGTGCTGGTATTTTCGGACTGTCTGAGGAGCTCGGAACAGTTTGTAAATGAGTTTATTCTAGCAGGTGTAATTCGAGCATGTACGCAGCTACGTGGGGCTGACCCGTGAGGGCAAGTGCATGGTTTTGTTTTGAAATCAGGATTTGATCAGGATGTCTTTGTAGACACGTCGCTGTTTTTACTCCAAGAAGGCTGATGTTGATCGAGCGAGGATAATATTTGACGGATTAGAGAAGAAAACTACTGTATCTTGGACCGCAATTATATCAGGGTTAGTCAAGTGTGGGAAGGGTCACAGTGCATTGGAGTTATATTATCAGTTGGGAGAAACTGAAGTTCTTCTGGATATATATGTTATTTCAATTGTACTCAGTGCTTGTTGTAACTCTTAAGTTTTTTGAAGGGGGCAAGCAGATTCATTGTTGTGGAATCAAGAGTGGACTGTGGACTGGACAGTGATCTTTCAGTGACAAGTGAGCTAATTGATCTTTATACAAAGTGCAGTAGAGTGAATAAAGGGAGGAGACTTTTCGATCAAATGGCTACTAAGAATCTTGATTCATGGACCGCGATGATCTCTGGATACATGCAGAATTAATTTGAAATTAAAGCGATGAATTTTTTTGTCGGTATGGTTAAACTGAGTTGGAAGCCAGATGCATTAGCATGCTCTAGCAATCTTAATTCTTGTGGTTCAGTAAAGGCGATTGAACTGGGCAGACAAGTCCATGCATATTCACTTAAGGCCAACCTTGAGAAAGATGAATTTGTGACAAACGGGTTAATTGACATGTATTCAAAATGTGATTCACTAATTGATGCGAGGGGAGTTTTCGATACCATACAGAGCCGCAACATAGTCTCGTACGGTG
The DNA here is from genome assembly GCA_035048345.1 of Echeveria elegans. NCBI lineage: Eukaryota > Viridiplantae > Streptophyta > Magnoliopsida > Saxifragales > Crassulaceae > Echeveria > Echeveria elegans. Next base: position 69,497 of record JAWWMW010001147.1, read on the forward strand.
CCATGATTGAAGGGTATGCCAGTCTGGATCAACTTGTTGAGGCATCAGATCTTTTTCGTGACATGAGACTACATGATTTTTCACCTAGCAACTTGACCTTTGTGAGCATTATGGGTGTTTCAGCGTCATTATGCAATTTGGACTTAAGCACGCAAATCCACAGTCTGATAATAAAAGTCGGTATCTCTTTGGACATATTAACCGGGACTTCTCTAGTTGATGTTTATTCTAAGTGCGCATGCTTGAACGAAGCCAGGTTTATTTTTGAAGGCATGAATGAAAGGGATACTGTTGTCTGGAATGCGATGCTCTTCCGGTACACCCAACAGCATGAAGACGAGGAGGCTGTTATCCTCTTCAAGGAATTAAAAATATCATAACAGATGCCTCATGACTTTACCTTTGCTGCCTTGGTTTCAGCAGCAAGTAATTTAGCTAGTCTTCGGGTTGGTCAGCAGTTCCATTGTCAAGTTGTTCAGCTTAGCTTCAACGATAACCTTTACGTAGCAAATGCCCTCATGGATATGTATGCCAAATGTGGAAGCATAGAAGAAGCTCATAAGATGTTTGACTCCATATCTTGCAGAGATGTTGTGATTTGGAATTCAATGATTTCAAAATATGCACGTCATGGGGAAGCAGACAAGTCTTTGAAAATGTTCAAGGCAATGACTGATGAAGGAATAAAACCAAACCCTGTGACCTATCTAGCTGTGCTTTCAACTTTTACTCATGCAGGTAATATAGAAGGTCTCAGACACTTCACTGCAATGTCAGATCATGGTATTGAACCTGGAACAGAACGCTATGCAGCAGTAGTTTCGCTCCTCGGTCGTGCTGACAAGCTTCAAAAAGCGCATAATTTTATTCAGCAAATGCCGATTCGGCCAGCTGCAATTGTGTGGCGCAGTTTGCTCAGTGCTTGTTGGGCTGCTGGGAACTCCGAGTTGGGTATGTATGCTGGAGAGATGGCGATCCACAGTGATCCATATGACAGTGCTTCCTATGTCTTGTTATCTAACAATTTAGCATCTGAAGGAAAATGGGCAGATGTCAAGAAAGTCAGGGAGAGGATGGACTCGAGCGGAACTGTGAAAGAACCTGGTTGTAGCTGTATTGAAACAGACAACAACGTTCATGTTTTTGTTGCTCGAGACCAAGTGCATGATGAATGTGATACCATTTTTTCTGTGTTGAACTTTTTGATTATGCAGATTAAAAAGACCAACGACGTGAGAGAACATTACGTAGTTGTAACGAATGAGTGAGCTCTATTTTTTCAATATTTTGTATACAGATCCAGCTCTACGGTATTGATTGGAGACTTCCTCGGAGGTCAGTCATATACCATGACCTGCGGCCTGGTGCACAGTGCACTGATAAAAGGTCATGCACAAATTTTTTGATTAATAAACTGAGCAGTTCATCATCAGCTTAAACTCAGCGAGCTTTGTATGGATGCAGGTTTAGACTGTTGCTCAACCAGAATTTTTGGACTATGCGGGTAAATTTGAACTCATTCAGAGGAGTCCTTGCTAAAACATCATAAAACTTGAGGAATCCATCAGTTTGACTGTTTGAGTGTGTGTTACGCTAATGATATCTAGATCAACCAATACACTGGATAACATGCTGGTAAATTTGTTGGCATCTGATGAAACTATTATCACAGTGTCAGGTGTATCTAGGTGAGTGATGTGTGAAACCTTCGGCTAAAAGACTCGATTCCTTCTATCATTTGCCTGAAACTTTTGTACCTCATCCAGGTAGCTTTTGTCTAAGAATAATTGGTCCCCTAGTCATAAAATTTCATGAGCAAGAAACTGCAAAAATTTCATTTTCGAAGTTGGAAAATACTGAATCATTATTTGATTATTTTCAGGTATCAGTATAACTACTAGGTTGGATAAGCGTTGCTAGGAGCGGCAGTTAAAATGGAAGCTCATCTACTGTAAATAATGATTGCTCCTCGTCCTTGGTCAGGCAATTGACCGCCGGCGACGTGTTCCTTGTTTCTCCATGAGCATTGATACAGTTAACTAGAGGTACACCACCGGATGCTGAGGTTATATCAACATCTTCTATCGTAATGCCTGTGCAGCCTCCTGTTGGATTACAGTCCAATGTTATTCCATATTTACTAACAGATGTTCCTCTAATGGCGCTGAAGGTCACATCACTTATTTCCACGGCAGATTCCTGCAAATTATAGAAAATATAATTGTGAAAGAGTTCAGAGTTTTTCAAAATCACGTAAAGGTTGATCAAATGTTGGTGGCAAAGCTTACATCCCCGAGTAAGAAGGAATGTGTATCCACATAGCGTTGATTGATGATGATTGGATTTTGTACATCTACCAGGGTGATATTGTTGTAAGAAATTGATTTAGCATATCCGCTCCCTCCCTGACACCCAAAGGACCGTTTCATGCCTCATATGTCAGAACAAGGACCACTTATTTTCTTGATCATGAAGCTCTTGAGAAAACTAAATAAACGTTACATACCTCCCAAGTTTTGATCCTGGCTCCATTCTGGGTTCCAGTAATAGTACAGTGTTCCACACGAATATTTTCTACAGCTACTACTTCATGGTTTTTTCCCAAGCTTCCAACACTGACAAATTCAAAGCTGAATCAGAAATGCTGTAGATCCGTTTGAACTTTGAAATAAATGTCTTACGGATGAAAATGATCAGGGTTCGCTGACCTTATTCCGTGACCTGGCCCGCACTTGATGTTGGTGATTTGGATGTCAGAGCAGTGGTTGTTGATTGCGATACAGTCATCGCCTGAGGACGAAAATATTCAGCAGATTAATACAAACTAGCCTGTGTGTGAAAATGTAGGAATGGAGATTCCAACAATCAGATGTATTACAACTTTACAATTACCTGAGCCAATAACACTATCGGATACAATGACACCTGTTGACCCAGAAATATCAATTCCATCTGTGTTCGGACTGTCTCCAGGAGCGGTGGCATGAATATTTGAGATTGTCACATTATTACACCGATTGATACTGAAATGATTCCTGGGACTGTCTTTGCTGTGTATGCCGCTTATTGAGAGCTGGTTACAGCTTTCAAAATGCAGACTCTGCATATTAATTTCGCCAGAGGTTAGATATGAATTTTTTTCAGTAAGATAATAGAATATTGTTGACAATATTTTGAATACCGTTGGCTTAGGTTTGCATGCGCCTTGCAGGGATCCCGTCCACCAGGTATCTCCTTGAGCGTTGAATTCTCCGGTCCCAGTGACCACCAGGTTAAAAATATTTTCAAAGGAAATCCAATTTGGGCATCCTGTCCAGGCATTTCTGTCCGATGGGGAGACAATGTTCCCCAGTACCTGAAGAATAAAATCCATACCTTGTGTAAATAATTTTTTCGCTAACTAAGAGATAGAAATAGTATGACTTTACATCGAACCAACATGAATTTTAATTTGTATACCTGAATTTTAATGCTTGGAGCTCGGCAGGGTCCTTGGAAGTTGAAAGGATAAGTTAAAAATGTCTTTTCCGCAGGAATGAGCAAAGTGGATGGTTCTTCGCTATTGCATGCATCAGCCCAAGCTTTTTCAAATGCCTGCAAATAAAACAGGTACTAAAATTCATCAGTTAACTGTTATCGCACTCAAAGATATGTATTTAAGAAGGTTTGAGTTCTACTGGAGCATCATTTGTTGTGCCATCTCCAGTGGCACCGTATGTGGTCACATCGTGCACAGCTGCATTGGGCATTCGACGACAAAACACAACTGAGATGAAAAGGACTGCAAACGCCAGCTGCCTATGTAACATAGTAAGTATCAGTAGATGATTTTATTAACTTGGATTAAGAGTGAAAAACTGATTTCAACTTGCTGAATGTTTCACCATGTTGTAAAGCTACTGCTATGTTGATTTATGATATGTTTAACATAGACTGGTGATGCTTGATGTATACGGGTTCTCTTTTTATAGTTGTTTCCTGAATCTTCAAAAAAAATGGTAACACATCTGTATTTCTTGAATATAAAATAAGCAGTTATTCTTAAGAAATGGTAACGTAATCTCCTTCTTCTTTTTATAGAGTTAATAATAACACACTACAATATCCTCCTGAAAAATAAGGATAAAAAAGTTATCTTGGTCATCTCTTTTTAAAAAGAAATTGTTCCTCAATATCTTTGAATTTTTTCGCTCAAGGTACAGAGCAGGTGTATTTTTAGTGCTTTACAATTTTTATAAAATCCTGGAGTATTTGAAACATTTATGCATAATATTAGCTATATGCAAACAGAAAATGTGAATTTCACTTTGATACTTTTACCTTTCGGGTTAATGAACTGCTGGAATGCTTATCAAAAGAGGCAGTGTCACTAGTGAATCTGAAGGATATGAGTAAGATTTACTAGTTTCAGTTGTGTAAATGGGGAATTAGACTACTGACTGTATGCATAACTCTTTAAAAACAATGTCGTTTTGTGCAAAATATTGCTAGATATATCTTTATTTGCCAAATTTATAATGTTGTATTTGGTCATGGGTGCCTTATAAAAGCTACATTGCTTTACAGTCAGGGTATGCAATTTTTGGTGATTGTAGTTTATCTAAACAAAATCTGATGAGCCTGAAGGAATCATCTGCACCTATCTGTTAATAGCAGATCCTAAACAAGGCAAACAAATCTCTCTTTTTAGGAAATGGATGTGGTGGCGGACGTAAATATTCTTATGTGGGAAGTGGTTATTGACAGACCAAATCAGGATGTAAGATTTGTTGTAATGGAAGTTGTATGATAGCATACTTTCCAACATTTGTTTATCCCTATATTTGTCATTTGAAATTGGTAGTACTGGTGGATTGGATAGTTGCTATCTACTGTATTTCTTTAAAGATGATAGTTATCATTCTGACTGTAGGATATGGAATGTAGATATGGAACGATTTCGTCTGAATGGAAAAATTAGGGAACAATTTACAGGCTAGTTTTTTTACAGCTTGTGTATTATGACGGCACTCAGTTTGGCTTCCAGTGTATCGGTTGGATATTTATCCTGTTGAAACTGCTGGTAGCAACTTCTGATATAAGGTTTGATTGCTGCTTCTCATGAACATATTATAGGGTTCTTACCGGAAAACCGGACTTTAGAGAGGTTAGAAATAAATTTACTTGCGACTAAGACACACTACTTATATGCTTTTACCAGTGTCACTATTAAAATAAGAAATACACAACAAGCTTTCAGTTGGAAAATTTAAATTTCAAGAGACTATCAAAGTTTGGAACTCCACCATCTTTAAATCCCAACATCATACTGCCCAACATGTAACAACTCACCCATGCTGATAGTAAATTGGACTTGCTTTGATATCTCCAAGGATGGTTGTTCAAGTCTTTCAAACACTCTATGATGGCACTGCAAGAACAATTCAGAATGGTCAGAACACTAAGACAGAAATGTGCAGGCTTCGCGATAAATACTTACTGTAGGTAGATGTGTCAATCTGCTCTGGTAGCTCCTTGATGTCAACCTCAAACCTCTCCTGGACCTGCATTACATGTCAGTTGTCACATACAAAGACCTTTAGGCTTTTCATGGTGAAAATGGAGGATTGGAAAGAAAATTTACAGGAAAATGAACTAACGTGTTTGTTTGCTCAAGAAAAATGCTTGATTTCTTAAGGAAAATAATTTTTCTTTAAAATTTCCCATCTATTTTTCCATCAAATTTTTATTTTAAATCAAAGAAATCAATAAGACAACAAAGAAGGCTACGGTACCAGACTTCTCAGGCAAATCTTTTTATGCTGCAAGTTCATTTAAATACCTGATTGAGAACATCAGAATCTGATGCTGATGCAACAAATGTGATCGCCAGACCCTTGGTGCCAAATCTACCAGCTCGACCAACCTGCTCATTTCTTGTTAGTAAAAAAACAGCTTATAAAACTAACATATAAGAGTGATGAATAAAAATTGCTAATTACCCTGTGTAAGTAGGTATCCGCTGAATCTGGCATGTCATAGTTTATAACAATGTTTACACGTTCTATATCAATTCCTCTGCCAACCAGATCAGTAGCCACCAGTATTCTTTTATGTCCTTCCTTGAAAGCCTTGTAACGTGTCAACCTTTATTATAGAACAAGTGCATGCTTATTGTAGGCCGCAAATTTGCTAAATAACAAGCTTGGCATAAATTAACGATTATAACTGAAGCAACACTACCGAGACTATCTACCCAAAAACCAAATCAGCAAATAACTGAAGTACCTATCTTCCTGAGACATTCCAGAGTGAATACATATGGAAGGAAAGTTGCACTCCACAAGCAGCTTATTCAGCTCAGACGCCCTACTCACGCTCTTGACGAAAATGACGACTTGGTTAAAGTCCAGGGCATCAAGTAGATCATTCAGCTTCCTATTCTTTTCCAACTCACCCAACTTGATGTAGTGCTGTCGGGACAAAATAGCAATGTAAGATGGTAGGAAGTAAACAACCAAAAACAACGCAAATGATGATGAGTATACCTGTACAAGCCCATGAAGGGTCAACTTTGCCTCATCATCAACATAGATTTCCATTGGCTGCAAGGAATGTCATAAAATAAGATTAGACCGTCTTTTTCAAATGAGTGAATCCAGCAGAATGGCTGCTGGGCTGCTAGCCTGCCTCTCATTCTCCTTCCCAGCTTCATGAAGTGTCATACTTTTAGAATTCTGTATATAATACTTTCCACTAAACATCTGAAAAGACCTCCCTACCCAACCAAGGACAGGCATAACTCAGTTGCTGAGTAAAACAACTAGTACATTCTATTAGTGTTGCACTTCAACTGTAAGACGACGCCAAAACCTTACTATAACCCCTCAGCAAAAACTGAAATGAACTTGCCCACAGATAATACCAGTCTTGTTGTTCATTGGCATATAATAAGCTTAGGACATCAATATCTTTGTTTTTATTTTCCATTGGGGATACTTTAACCCACTGGCGGCATGATACGTCTAATTTGCTGCGAGGTTGATCACCAACTATAGCATCAGACGCCAATCAAGACAAGAAAAACATATGAGATAGTAGAGATGTATGGAATATACTGCTTGTGCCGCCCCTTTTCAACCAACTATTAGCGTCGTGCAAAAGCTGGGCAAAGTGAAAATGCAATACTCAAAATTTCATTAAGCTGGCTAAGGAAATTACATCTTGCATGAATTTCTTGCAGACAGGGCGTATCTCCTTGCTCAGAGTAGCAGAGAACATCATGACTTGCTTGTCATGTGGAGTTAATTTGAAGATTTCTTGAACATCCCTCCTCATGTCTGTTAGCAGAATAATATAAGTTCAGTATAATCATCTTCAAGAGCTTCACTATCATTTAAAATATACTGACATACCAAGAGACTCGAGCATTTTGTCGCACTCATCAAGGATAAAGTGCCTCACATTCTTCAGTGAAAGGTCTTTATCTCTTGCAAGTGCCAAAATTCGACCGGGTGTCCCAACAACTATATGAGGGGTTTCATTCTTTAACATGTCCTTGTGAATTTTTATATTGACGCCACCATAAAAAACAGCAACCTTGATGTCCCGCAAGTAAGTACTGAACCTCTCGAACTCATTGCAGATCTACAGAAGTAACCGACAAACGCATTAAATAAGCGACCATCAGATGCATGCTTTACGAATCAACCTTCAATAGCCCGAAGCAGAATGAAAACACTCCTCATACCTGATACGCCAGCTCTCGTGTGTGGCACAACACAAGGGCAGCAACTTGACCAGCAACTGGCTCTATCTGTTGCATTGTAGAAAGAACAAAGACAGCAGTCTTTCCCATTCCTGATTTTGCTTGGCATATGACATCCATGCCTAGGATTGCTTGAGGAATGCACTCATGTTGCACTATTGAAGAAAGAATCAAAGAAATCGGAGCGAAGGAACCCGCAGTAAGTCAATATGATCTCCATGGTTCTTTAAATTGAAAGTTTTACCATTCCTCAAAATCATGAGCGTGACAGAAGAAATTACCTGCACATAAGCCACAATAAGATGGCTGCTCATCAGCTACATGCAACTAAACAAGTATAATCAAATTTCTCAAAAGTAGCTAGTATCAATTTAGTATGATGCAAGAGAATCGTCTTAGCCATAAGTAAGTTCAAGTAACACTAACACAAAAGGTAAAGGGAAAACAAAACATATGAATCACATGTCCAGACCCTATACATCAAATACATAGGCTAAAAATTGCTGATTTTGTAAACATAAATAGACTGAAACAGAACAGGGAAGAATAGCCGAAAAGTAGCCACTACTCTCCCCTGAGCTGCAATGCATTATGCACAAGTTCCATACGTAGTCAGGTACCACTCGGTCATTTGTTTGGTGCACCCCAATGTATTCAAATAAATGTGGAATTGTGGCATAACTCATCCACGGTAAGATGTTACCTTCAGAAGGGTGTTCAAACCCAGAATCAACGATGGCTCTCAAAAGCTCTGGCTTTAGAAGGAAGTCTCTGAACCCCGAACTGTGAATTCCAACATAGCCCCTGCCAAGTGTAATGAAAATAGGTTAGTCAGGCAGCACAAAGTTTATATTCTGACTAAAAAAATGATAATCGACTGGGAGTAAAATCCTACAGATAATAACACCAAACGCAAGACTCATGCTCATCCAAGACCAGTACATCAATATGTAAGTCAGTTGAGGCTGACTTGATTTGAAGCCTCATAACACACCAGCATGAACATAAAGTAAAACCACAAAACATCCATGATTGGCAAATCAAACTAAATTGCCGACTGTCAATGATAACAAGACAACCTAACAAAGCTCCGCATCAACAGAAAACATAGTCAATCTCGATAATCAAGAATTTTGAAAAGTCATGAAACTCAGTAATGACTTAAGCTTCATACTTACAACTGATGTCAAAATAAAAGAAACAACACAATGAAGAATAACAAAAAAATGGCCTTACTTTTTCCCGGCTTCTCCATTCACTTTGTTGCTGACAGCATCAGCAGCTTTATCTTCCTCATCATTATAGTCAAGAAGCTCCTCCTCGTAGTCTTCCTTCTCTCTCAAATCCGCCATGTTCTGTAAAGCACCGCACACCAAAGCATCACCAGATCCGAATTCAATTCAAACCACACGAAACAAAACACCAATCCAATTTCGGAGGCAGAAGCGGTCGAATTTACCTTCGAATCGTGAAAATTAGGGTTTCGGTTGCGTTGGCACGATGAAGGGATAAGGATTGGAGAATTGCAACGCACGTGAGATTCGACTTGGGAAAGGATTTTATACCCAACGTCATAAACCGAGCCTGGTTCGCTTAGTGGGCCTGAATTTGGGCTTCCCATTTCAAAGATTGGAAGCATTTTTGTTGTTATTACTCCCTCTTTTTTTATTTTATTTTTCTCTTACTTACTTTTATTTTATTTTTATTCTCACACTCTTATTATTCCTTAATTACCGTACCATAAATTCAAACAGAAGATCATTTCAGGACAGAGGGAGTACAGTATAACAATGCTCATCAAAAAAATATATAAATTTAAAGGGTACTGATGTACCGGATTCTATAAAAATTCTACAGTTAAGTGTGTTTGGGCGAGAGATGTTGATCGCCTGCAAAGTTTCGTGTAAGTCCATAAAAAATAAAAAATATAAATTAAAAAAAAATGTGTCACAATTGTTTTTCATACTTTTCTCGTCCGCTTCACCACAACGCGATTCACATGGACTAGATCGCACTCTATACTCACTCCCCCAGGCCCCAATCCGTTCGCACCATCCAAATCCTCCAACCGACGGAACGCTTCTGCCGTGTCCTTTGATTGACCATCCCTTGATTGATTCACAGGTAATTTAGGGTTTCAGCTTTACACTTCTGGATTATTATTTTTTTAACTTTGTTGCACCTATTGATGATCATGTTGATGATTTAGCCTGTTTCTTTTTTGTCCAGTAGTTTGATTTTAGAGAATGGCTGCCAATGGGAATGAGAAGGCTATTGTTGTCACGCAAGTGAGTATTGGCGGGTTCGACAGGAATGTGACGGCTTATAAACTTATGACTTTCTTGGAAGATACTATTGGACTTGTGTGGAGGTGTAGAGTCAAGACTTCTTGGACTCCACGAGAAACCTTTCCGGATTATCAAGTTGAGGTTGATAAGGTTGGGAAAGGTTATTTGTTTGAAAAGGGTCACCCTCATGCCTTTGTGCATTTCGCTACTCCTGAATCTGTTAAGAAAGTGTTGGATGTTGCTGGACGCAATGAATTGATTATTGACAAAAAAGTGCTGATTGTGAGTCAAGGGCCTGAGAACCCTTTTAATGTAAATCAGAGGAGGAGGACACAGTCTCCTCATAAGTTTCCACAAGCGCGTGTGGACTTGGGAGTTTTGGCTAGCCGGGATGATTTTGTAGTTGCTTGGAAAGCGCACTTGGGGGTTGAGTTCCTAGTTGATCCTTTTGATGCGACGTGCAAGTTTCTCCTTGCAAAGGATGTCACCTTTTCTAATAAGGATGACGATGGAAGAATTTCGCAAGCTTGTGTTATCAAATGTGATTTCAAGATCGAGTTTCTTGCAAGAAATATTACTGCGCTCAAAGTATATAAAGACATTTCTTCCTGGGTTGTTTTGATACAGCTGGCTTCGTCTCCCTTGATTTATTATAGGACAGCAGATGATGACATTGAAGTGCCTGTTCCATATGACATGTTGGATGATGATGATCCATGGATCCGAACTACTGACTTTGCATCCAATGGGGCATTTGGCCGCTGCAATTCCTTTAGAGTTTCTCTGTCACCTCGCTATGGCTCTAAGCTCGAAAAGGCAGTTGATTACCTACAGAAATGCAGAGTTCCAATTGATCGACCGAAACATCAACTTAGAGCACGTGATGAGCCAAACTTTGGTGTTCCTTCGACATCCCTTTTCTTTTCTGTTAAACCAATTGAGGGTATTTCGTTTGAAGTATTATTTTTGGTGAACTGTGTCCTTCACAAAGGCATTGTTAACCAGCACCAGTTATCTGACAGGTTTTTTGAGTTGTTGAGGAAGGCATCTAGAGAATTAAATTTAGCAGCATTGCAGCATATATACTCATACAGGCATTCACTGTTTGATGCTGGCAAGAGGCTGGAAGATGTCCAGAGGTGGTTGTTGAAGAATCCCAAGCTTGTCAAGTCTCCAAATCTATCAGATGATATTGTTGAAGTGCGGAGGTTCGTTATCACGCCGACTAGAGCTTATTGCCTTCCACCTGAAGTTGAACTCTCTAATAGAGTTTTAAGACATTTCAAACACATTTCTGATCGATTTCTAAGAGTGACATTCATGGACGAAGGAATGCAAAGCATGAACAACAATGTTTTGAATTTCTATATGGCCTCAATCATTAAGGATATCGACCGGACTGCCTCTTTCAGCCAGAAGACGGGGATATTTAAAAGGGTTTGCAGGTATTTAAATGGAGGGATACACTTATGTGGTCGCAAATACTCGTTTTTGGCATTCTCGTCAAATCAACTTAGGGATAGTTCTGCTTGGTTCTTCGCTGAAGATGGTGACTTCACCGTGCAAAAAGTTATAGACTGGATGGGGAGATTTAATGTTTTCAATGTGGCAAAATGTGCGGCTAGGATGGGACAGTGCTTCTCATCAACTTATGCAACAATTGAAGTCCCGCGAGATCAAAGGGAGCTTGGCACTCCTGACATTGAGAGAAATGACTATGTCTTTTCTGATGGGATTGGTACAGTGACCCCTGATCTTGCTCAAGAGATTGCGGCAAAATTAAAATTGGAAAACGATCCACCCTCTGCGTTTCAGATTCGTTATGCAGGATGCAAAGGGGTAATTGCATGTTGGCCTGGGAAAAATGATGGTTTTCGAATGAGCTTGAGAAAGAGTATGGTCAAGTTTGCGTCAGAGCATACAATATTGGAAGTGTGCTCTTGGACACGGTTTCAACCTGGATTTCTTAACCGGCAAATTGTGACTCTGTTGTCAGCATTACAAGTCGATGATGATGTGTTTTGGAACATGCAGGAAACTATGATTTCAAAGTTGAATCATATGCTCGTTGATGCCGATGTTGCTTTTGACGTGCTCATGGCATCATGTGTGGAGCAAGGAAACACTGCTGCCATAATGCTAAGTGCAGGTTTCAGGCCACAAACCGAGCCTCATCTAGCTGGGATGCTGACTTGCGTGCGAGCTGCACAGTTGTGGGGTTTAAGAGAAAAAGCTCGAATTTTTGTTCCCAAAGGAAGATGGCTGATGGGCTGCCTGGATGAGATAGCAGTACTTGAACAAGGGCAGTGCTTCATACAAGTCTCAACTCCGAAACTTGAAAATTGTTTCTGTAAACACGGCTCCCGATTCTCTGAGACTAAGAAAAGTCTTCAAGTCATCAAAGGATATGTCGTCATAGCCAAGAATCCCTGTCTTCACCCCGGAGATATCCGGATACTTGAAGCCGTTGATGCTCCTGGTTTGCACCACTTGGTTGATTGTTTGGCTTTTCCTCAAAAGGGTGAAAGACCCCACACCAATGAAGCTTCAGGGAGTGATCTTGATGGAGATCTATATTTTGTTACCTGGGACGAAAATTTGGTTCCCCCATCTAAGAGAAGCAGTGCACCAATGGAATATGATGCACAAAAGCCCAAAGATTTGCCTCGAGGCATTGTCCAAAAGGTATAAACTGTTTAACTCAATTATTGATTCATTATCTAGATTATGTTATTTCTGATTTTTGAATTGCAATTTGGTGTATATAATTGACTTTAGTCTTACTTCTAAATCAAGCTTTCTGTTGATTTGTATTGTATTTGCAGGATATAATTGACTTTTTTGCCAGAAACATGGTGAATGAAACACTCGGAGCAATCTGCAATTCGCATGTGGTTCATGCTGATTGCAGCGACTATGGAGCTTTTGATGAGAAATGCATCAAACTAGCTGAACTTGCAGCTACAGCAGTGGACTTCCCTAAAACGGGCAAGATAGTAACCATGCCAAGTCATCTGAAACCAAAATTGTATCCTGATTTCATGGGTAAAGCACCATTTCAAACCTACAAATCCAAAAAGATTCTCGGGAGGCTCTACCGCAGGATTAAGGATTCATATGATGGGGAAATTACACCATATTCGGAGGTGGGCATCAGCGTTTCAAAGGTTATATATGACCAAGATTTGGAGGTGCCAGGATCAACTAATTTTGTTGCCGACGCATGGAATCAGAAGTGCACTTATGATGGTCAGATCACCAACCTTATGGCTCAGTACAAAGTCACTCGAGAGGAAGAAATAGTCACAGGTCATGTATGGTCCATGCCAAAGTCAAACAGCAAGAGGCAAGGTGACCTCAAGGAGCGACTCAAGCACTCATATAGCTCACTGCGGAAAGAATTCAGGAACGTCTTTGAGAATTTGGACTCAGAAATTGAGAAGCTCGGGGACGAGGAAAGGAACAAGTTCTTAGAGAAAAAGGCTTCAGCTTGGTACCTGGTGGCATATCATCCAGATTGGGTTAAGAGGTCACTCGAGCTTAGAGGACCTAGTGACAACACAGAAGAGCAGCAGCTGATGTTGAGCTTCCCCTGGATTGCAGCAGATTATCTTGCGCGAATAAAAATCAGACAAACTGGGATTGCAAAAATAGATTCTGGTAAACCTGTCTCATCTCTAGCAAAGTATCTTGCTGAAATGGACCTGACTAGCTCCTGATGGATCATGGATCCTAATTATCATGCTTACGGCTGCAAGACCACTCTGCCATTTTGATTCACCGACTAGACAATCATCTTTCTATATTTGCGTGGCGTGCATTTGAAATCTACCTGTCAACCGTCATTTGAAAGTCCAAATTTGAATGCTCGCACTAGACAATATATTACTTTTTTGTTCAAGGTTGACATAAAGACCCAAAATGATGCATTTTTACTCTTCTCAAATGAGGTTGAAAAATGCAGGTAATCAACTCTAGGATATGCAGCAGAAGCCTTCTGCCAGAATTGAACCCTTTCTGCCTCATCAGACGACCAAGATCTCCTCATCATAGGATCTTTCTCGTCCCCTAGCAGTGGCAGGCGAAGATCCCCCACCTCTCCCTTCCACCAAGAAAACTATTCCCGTCAAACACTATCAACTCCAGCTTGTGTTCCAAATACACAGCATATGTCTTTTCACAAACTTAGAATGATCCCACGAACTAAACTCACTCATATCCAAAACCAAAACTCTATTCCATTCTTCGTACTAGCATGCATATAATCTCATAATAAAACAACATATCCGCACAATCCAACATCAAAGATTTAATAGCCACAACCCAATTCCTAGTCTTGCTTAGGCCTCTTGGAGAATGAGGCTGCAGCCACACAAGAGTGCACATATCCATTACTAGACGAAACCAAGTTTGATCACTTCCATCATATGCTTGAGAACCTACATGTAAATCGGGTGCCATGCTAATGCTAGTCTTGTTCTTTACGACTCCTATGGCCTTTCGAATCTCGACATTGTTGTACCAGTAAATAAAGCACGCACTACAAGTTCAAATGAATCGTCACAACGAATAAATAATTAATGGTAGAATGATACGAGCTCGAGTTACCGGCAAGTGCAATGTGAAGATCGACAGCTGTCGGATGCGTGAGGCGATCCGAATCGGCTTTTTAGCAAGTGGTGGACGTTTAGGTGCTGCGCGAGTGTCGAATCTACAACCCATCGCTGAAATCTAGCAGGGCGAGGAGTTTCAACACGTTTGATGCAAGCGTCGTTGTTCTTTCACGCTTTCCGGATTATAACTTAATATTACGCATCAAGGGCCGCGTGGCCTAATGGATAAGGCGCTCGCCTCCGGAGCGGGAGATTGTGGGTTCGAGTCCCACCGTGGTCGATTTTAAGTTATTAATTTTGTTTAAAAATTCATTATTAAAAATTAAAATAAAATAGAACGATATTTCTTTGTTTAAAAGCGGCGTACTTCACGAGCGACACATATGCTTAGCAGCGTATTATGCGGCCAAATCGAACACCGAAATCTAAAAATCTGCCAATTCGCAACTTTTGCCCTTAAATCAAGTTTTTTTTTTTGTAAAAATCAATGCCTTATGGTCCCCATCGTTCACATTTAGATCGTAGTGTCGCAATGATTTTGGATTTAGGGGAGATTTATTTGTTTTGTAAATCTCTGAGTTCTTGAGTTCCAGTAATTTATGAGGCGGTTTTCACAATGAACAATAGGTTGTTGGGATTGGAAAGACAAGTTACAACATTGCTCACTGCCCATCTATAATCAAACATTTTATTCACAGATGCAACCCCAAATGCTTTCAGGTAGCGTTCACTTGGAGGGAATGAATGGAGTGAAGAATTTGAAATGAAATTCAGTTCAGATTTCTCACTTCATTCCATTCCAAATCATTGCATTCCTCCCAAGTGAACGCAATGTCAAAGTCTTCACCGAATTTGCTTCCTGATACCAATCTTTGCTCCGTGCTTCAACATTTGAGAGCATAAGATCTAACACTGACGTGCAGTAAATGATATATATCGCAAGTCAAAAGAAATTTATAAGGAACTAGGGTGACCTAGTGTCGTACCCAAGAGAACGGTGGAAACCTAGATTTATCAACTACTTATCAACTAAATAATTCTAAAAATTTGGGGGGTTCTGTTTAATTTGGTAACAACTGACGTAAACAAGCAATTAAAAGGAAGATGACTCGGGCATAACTTTACTAATGGTACTCACGAATTACATTGAACGATTCCTAAATTTAAGTAGCTAGAATAATTTTTGAATAAGTTTTGGTTAATATAAATCTAGACATGCAATAATGTGTTAAATCTCATTGCTATGCATGTTGAATTACACATATAAGCAATATATATGACATTAGTAATTCTCACTGGTATGCATGTTGAATTACTAATGTAGAAATCAATTTAACTAGTATCATTGTAAAGATTTTACTAATTTCATTGTAAACATTTTAAACTAGACTTTTACGCTCGTGTAACAAGTACCGCCCTGGTTGGTCACAATTCTTACTACACAGCCATTTTAAGAAAATATTTAACTACGTAAAATACAAGTATCACCCTGATTAGTCATAATACTAGTATTCAAGCGACTCTATCAAGCATTTCACCTAATATGCATCATATAAGTCAAATACTCAAAACTTAGTCAAATTTTGTCCATAAAATGTATGAGAAATTATTCAATCATTCATGAGTATCAAAGGATTCATCAAACCCTTTTCATCAAAAACGCTATTCACTCATAGTGAGTCAAAAACACAAACGAAATAAAATGAAAGTAAAACAAAGAGAGTTCAGAATTGCTCAGTATTTTTGTCGGTCTTCGGTGCGGCGTCGCTTTATTCTTCGTTCTTTATCTCGGAGTTGTCACGTAGCACCCTTTGCGGGGAAGCTCTCCCCTTGGAAAATCTGATTTTTCTCCTCTTAAGTGTGAAGTGAGGCCTCCTTTTATAGTGTGCTCAAGAGTAACTCACATCTTAATAAATTCTTCGAAAAGTAACTCCCCTCCATAATGTGGAATTCCAACCTTTTCATTTCTTGTTTTATTGCACCAATTGAATCCTCCTCATAAAGCTTCACAACTCTTGGCTTTTCATTTCATGTAGCTCAAAAATATCTATCTGATTTTTGTCACACCAAAAAATAGATTTTTATCTTGAATTATTTTGGTCAAATTGATTGAATCTCGGTTTGGTTCAGTTGAGTTTCTTGGTTCATCCGAACGGCTCTCTTAACTTTGGAATCACTCCTTGGTATAAACACAAAAGTTGAAGGTCTTTGAGTATTCTTTCCAACACTTTGTTTCATCTCGATCGAACATCAGATGCTCTCTGTGCAATGTTTCAAAGCCTTAAAGGTCAAAACTGCCGGTTTAATCCGAGGCTTACTCGATCGAGTAAGGGATTTTTGCTCGCTCGAGTAAGTGCTTCTGATGAATTTACTCGATCGATCTGAACTCTAGCTCGATCGAGTAGAACTTTGACACATTTTCTCTATTTTGCTATGTTCTTCTCCAAGTTTTTACATTCATCATAAAACGTGTTTTATACCTGAAATGACAATATATGTGAGTGTAGAATACTACTTAAATTATATGATAATTGCAAGGAACATAAGCAAATAGGTGTCCAAATAATACACCATTTTGACACCGATCAAACACCCCACACTTAAATCTTGTTTGTCCCGAACAATCTACTCTAAACATGATAAAATGAAATCTACTCCTAACTCACTTTCGTAGCAATCACGAATGCATTTAGCGCATGAATTAAGCCTTTAAACCTCTAGGCTACCCTAGTGGATGAGATATAGTCTCGTGAGAGTTTTCAGAAAAAGGAATACTCACAAATCCTAAAATACAATTTATCAATTTAAATTTCAGTATTTTATATAGTTTTCTGAGCAAGCCATTTCATGTTACCACATTAAAGCACATCAAAAACATTGCTAATCATTCATGTTACGAAAAACTCCAAAAATCACTCAGATCCTAGTAGTCATAAATTTCTCATAAAATGAATACCAAGTAGTAACCTTTGCCCGATCCAAATTTTTATTCTACATCCACAGTAAGAATCATGTAGTAAAACACAAAGGTTTGAAAGAAATACTTATCGAACCATCCACCAATGCTAGCAAGGGCTAGTCCATAAGCTTTAGGTTTTGAACTCATACTCATGCATTAGACTAAACACTATAATCCATAAGAGTAGAGGAGTTTCGATATTTGGAAAATAAGTTTTTGATTTTCTTCCATAGAACCCATCATGCCTCCGTATATAAATACAAGGATCGTCCCTTAGCAAATATCAATGGTTAACACATGTAGTTTCACTCGGGTCACAAAATAAACAAGGCATGGCGACAAGAACTTAAGTAGTGGGTAAGAGATTTTTTTCAAGCTGAAACAGTTACTTTCAAAGGGGAAATAATATGTTTCTGCATAATTTTTTATATTTTCTTTCCTAACCTTCGGCAACTGTTCAACAATAAACATTTTTTCTTTTTATTTTTTTCAAAGTACATCTCTTTTTCTCGTCTTTTGGATACCCCACACTTAAGTCTTGTCAAGTGCCAAATATAAATACTCGAGTGTCACCAAAATGCACCGTTAATCATGCTAAAGTCACCTAAAGGAAATCAAGAAATTCTATGAAATACTAAATATGAACTTTCAAATGTTCTTTGCACAACTTTTTAAAAAACTTCACTTTTCAAAGGTGGAATAAATTTTTAAAATGGACCGAGCTAAGCTAGCCAAAGTATCAGATTATTTGAAATAAACTTTCTACTAATAAAATCATTCAAATCAAATCTTTCAACACATGACTTTCATAGCGTACAAATTTTTAATATATGTGCTTGACTAAACTAGGCATGCTCAACAAACATTTCAACATGTTATCCATAAATCATGGTAGGATGAATGCATTTTTTTTCTTTTTCGAATTGAATCTTTCAAGCATGCAAACAAGGTATGTTCTTTTGAAACATGCATACTACCCTTGGCACCCCAAACTTAAAAATTTGCTTAGTCCCTAAGCAATTTAAATAAATAATAAAAAGATAGGGTGTAGAGGGACTTCTCTAGCGTCGACTTTTGAATCCAACTTCATGTGCTCCTTTCCATTGTTCTCCAATATATGCTTAAAATTCATATATATTTTAAACACAAACAGATTGGTAGTAAATGGCGCACAAAGTATAATTTAGAGAAATTAAAAAATTCAATTGAAAGATTTTTTTATTGTTGTTTATTTAAAAAAAAATCTTTTTTTTGTTTTTTTAAAGAACTATCTAGTGAATAAATAGAAAACAAACTAAGTCTAAAATCATTCCCCGGCAACGACGCCATTTTGACGTGCAGTAAATGCTAGTATATCGCAAGTCAAAAGAAATTTATAAGGAACGAGGGTGACCTAGTGTCGTAACCAAGGGAACGGTGGAGACAAATTTTATGTAAACTATTTACTCGAGACAGTTCTAAAGAAAAAAGGGGTTTAGATAAAAGTTGGTTTTGTTTAAATGTTAGTAGATTAGACTATCTAAATTAGATGACAAAAATCTAACTTCACCAATAGCACTCATGAATTGTGTCGAACATGTTATAAGAAAATGTAGAATAATATTGAGTTGATTTAGTGTAGGATTAATTATGCAAATACCGAGTGAATCTCACGGACACGAATTTTGACTCACAAGATAAATTGCGGCTATATATGACGATATAGTTCTCACTTATAAGCATTTTGAACTATACGTAGAACTTAACTTCATTAGCATCACTGATGAGAATTTTTGCTAAATCCGTTAAACACTTTCTAGACTAGTCCTTTTCGAGAGAATAGCCTCACGGTTACGAGTTTTGACTATCTTTCTATAAAGGAGTATTTAACCTCGTACATGCTAGCTTTGCCCGTTGAGAGAATACTACTAATTCAACCATAAATTATATAATTCATCTAAAGTATGTAAAATCCCATAACTTCGATCATGAGTAGCATAGGGTTTTGTCAAACCTCTGTCATCAAGGACGACTACTCACTCATATCGATGGATTATTGATACATATCTTAACAATTAACAAAATGAAAAGTAAATAGAAGAAGGTTGATTGGAGAACAAAAGTATTCGTACCTCAATTGTATCTTCTATTTACAAGAACTTCTAAAATAAACTAAAAACTAGAACAAGTGTGTGAAGAGTTCATATCTGATTTTGGAGTCTAAAAATCAGTCTAAAATATTTCTCTCAAAAAAAACTCTATGGAGCTTTGGGGTGAAGCTCCTTTTATAATGAGGTCTAAAAGTAACTCCTTTCCCTTTTAATGTAGAATTTCAACCCTTTCATTTCTTGTTGTGAATGCTTCAATTGAAACCTCCTCATAAAGCTCCATCACTCTTGGCTTTTCATTTCATGTAGCTCAAAATAAATATCCACCTGATTTTTACTATGACAAAAATCAGATTTTGTCTTTAATAATTTTGGTCTAATTGATTGCTCCTGGGTTTGGTTCTGTTAGGTTTCTTGGTTCACCAGAAAGGCTCCCTTCGCTTTGGAATCACTCCTTGGTGTAAACATGAAAGTTGTAGATATTTGAGTCTTCTTTCCAACGCAATTTGTTTCATCTTGATCGAAACTCAGATGCTCCATGTGGAATCTTCCAAAGCTCGAAAGGTCAAAACTGACGGTTCAATCTGGAGCTTACTCGATCGAGTAAGGGATTCGACTCGCCCGAGCAAGTGCCTCTGAGGAATTTACTTGATCGAGCTGAACTCTAGCTCGATCGAGTAGAACTTTGACACATTTCTCTAATTTTCGTTATGTTTTGCTCCAAGCTTCTATAATCAACGGAAGCCTGAAATAACAACGTAAGTGTAGCATATGACTGAAATTATATGATAATTGCAAGGAATATAACCAAATAGGTGTCTAAATAATACATCATTTTGACACCTAGACACCGATCACTGATGCTGCTCCTCGTCCTGTGAGAGCACGCCGGCCACGCATCCTGGATGAGGGTGTTGTATGGGATTTGACCATTTCTGGCGATCAGTACGTATTATTATTTTTTATTTAATAATTTTGAAATTAGTTAATTCTTAAATTAAAAAGTTGTTGATTAATTTAAATTGTAGGCTGGAGCCCAGTTATAGGGTGGCGCGCGTCATCAGTAGCGTAGTAGAGGAGCAGCTGGTTCGGAACGGTTGGAGGTGGGAGGACGTCAGTCCAGCGTTTGTAGACCGCTGATTTACAGCATGGAGGATATGTCATTTTGTTGTTCTTTTAAATTATTTAATATATATATATATAACTAATTTTGTTTGTATCAGACGCACTTCCGCTGGGATGAAGAGGATCCAGCAATGTGCCTTGAGAAGATTAGGGAGAGGTGGGTGAAGCACGTAAAAAAACGCTACGCGGACCTTGTGTACAATTATTGAAAGGTTGAGAAGAAGCCTAGATGGCTGGATCCTACCAGCTGGGACTAGTGGCTGGCGAAGTGGAATGCACCCGAGTTAGCCGCAAAACGGGCGCGACGAAAGGCGAATCGGTTGGCTAATTTGTCGCTCCACACTGGCGGGTCCATAAAATTCCAGGAGCACTGGCGTCGCATGGCATGCAATTATTTAACAGACATATTTAATTTTATACTTTAATTTTTGTTTTATTAATATTTAATTTTATATTTAGGAGGAGCAACTCCGGAGGAACGTCCTGCCTCACGAGTTGATACTCCCCACTCACGCACGCGCGCCGGAGCGTACTGAGCTAGTGGATCAGCGCTCGCAGGAGATAGTGGTAAGTCATGTAATTATAAATATTTTATATATTAATCACTATATTAATACATATCTAACGTGTATTAGGACCGTACTCGAGAGATCCTCACTGAGAGGAGCACCCAACACTCCGAGGAGTCGCTATCCTTTCAGGATTTCTGCGAGGCCTACTACGAGGTGGTGGGCAGAGCTGGGCCGGAGTACTTCACCCTGCAGATTTCCTCCTCCAGGCGCGAGTCTAGTCGTCCGGCGCAGCTTCAGCGCCGCAATGACGAGATGACACAAAGAATGAAGGAAATGCATAAGCAGATGGAGGAAATGGAGGCGACACAACGAGAGTATCAACGGAGGATGGATTAGTTTATGGCCGAGATGAGGGTCAATCAAGGCGGCGCTTCCTCTTCCAGCAAACCGCAGCCGTCGCCGCCAGCACCGGATGTAGATTTAGAATAGTCTGTATTCGATTTAATATTTTGAAAATAATTATTTTGTTAAAACATTTTCAGTTTTAAATATTTGAATTTTAATGTTTTTATTAATTTTTAATTTTTAAAAATTTTATTTATTAAAAATTTTAAAATAACTTTATATCGAATTTTTTTCATCAAAATTAAATTATTTTGCGACCACGTGGTCGCTAAAAAAATAATTTCGATTTCATTTAATTAATATATTAGCAACCACTTGGTCGCTAATTAATTCAATTTTTGAATTTTGATTTAATTAATATATTAGCGACCACGTGGTAGCTAATTATTTTTATTTTTGAATTTTGATTTAATTAATATATTAGCGACCACGTGATCGCTAATTAATTTAATTTTTGAATTTTAATTTAATTAATATATTATCGATCACGTGGTTGCTAATTAATTCAATTTTTGAATTTTGATTTAATTAATATATTAGCGACCACGTGGTCGCTAATTAATTTAATTTTTGAATTTCGATTTAATTAATATATTAACGACCACTTAGTAGCTAAATATTGTGGTCCCTAAGGTAGCGACCATGTGGTCGCTAAATGTCATTGGCGACCGACGTTTTAGCGATCACATTTACCAATCATTTTATGGTCGCTAACTTGGAGTAGCGACCACAAGGAGGCCTTTTGCGACCACTCCAACTTTTTGTAGTGTCTTATGCATTTATATAGTGTCGAAATATAGACAAAAAATCAAGGGTTTATTAGCAAAAACCACCCGTAAAATACGGGTTTTTGAATTCGTCACCCGTAAAATACGATATTAGTCAAAACCATCCATAAAAATATATTTTTTTTAGTAAAAGCCACCCGTTTCTCTTTAATTAACTTTAAAAAATCAAAAAAAATTATCAAAATAATAAATAGGGCATGCCACATAGTTATAATGCTACTTAAAAATGCTGCAACTTAATAGTTTACTCCAAGATGAGATTCATATATATTTTAAAGACAAAAAAATCAATTGAATAACGATGTTCATCTAAATGTCCTCCGTTTTTGTTTATGAAAGAGTAACTATATTTAAACACTTATTTTCTACTGTTTTTTTAGAAATGCTCTTATCTTTTTTGTTTTCATTCACACACCCTTACATTTCTGTCATTAGCACACCTTCTGTTATATTTAACCCATAAATAATAAATATCAAGGAAAAAAAATTAAATGAGAAAAAAAATCATAATTTTTAATTTCCAATATATCTTGAAGATGTAGGAGTTAACATTCTAATAGTGTACAATTACCGAGCTAGGTGACACTGCGGGTAAAAGTCGTGTGTAGGCGTCCTTGTTCATTTGAAGGAGAGCTCTCATACGCATTACTTGAAGAGCACATATTCAAGAAGTCAAATGGAGAAAGTGGACTCTCATATAAGTACCTATAAAAGGAAAGGGAGACTGGCGCATTTAGTAGACAACATATTTTTGTTGTCTACCCCAAATAGAGAGAAGTAAGATACGTGGACACGCTCGAGTTTACATAGAAGGTAAAGAGGTGTTACAAGCTACTACAACTAGTTGAAGTGTTGTTAAGTAACATCCAGCGTTTGAATTTGGTTTTAGCAATGTGTTCCAAATTACACCGGAGGCAAACTGAAGGAGTGGTTGTACCCATTTGGTTGGGGTGATACAAAAACGAATGGCGGTCCTTACTCCAAAAAGTTGATAGGTAGTCTCATGTTCATGGAAAAAGGCGAGGCACAAGTGGATTTCTTGGTGGTGTGGTTGATCTTTAGAGGGATTGCAGGTTAGAGCTGCGCTCAAACGATACTTATGATAAAGTGTGGAGTGGTAGTCTATTTAGAGGTTAGTGTACTTGCACTTGGTAATAGTGAAATATTCCCCACTGAGGTTCACTGGAGAACCTCTCCATACTAAGTCTTAAAGGAGGCGAACCAGGTGATAATATACAAGTGTGTTTTACTTTTAGTACTTGTTCATTTTCACAATTTGAAACTCATTAAACAAAAAATGAACTTAGTAACTACATCAAGTGATGGACGAGAGATGACGTGTTCTTGTCTCAAGCACAACTAGAGGGAGTCCTGAAGCGAGCCATTTATATATAAGTAGATATAAATTTCACAATTCATAAATCTAAGTTTACTAAGTAATATAACTTGTTAAATTCATGAATGTTGCATTCGAGTTCAATTGCAATATTGTATCTATCATACACATCAAAATAAACAAATGAATGGGTATGGTCGTCGCCTATGTTGCACCAATACCGGTACAATTACAAACACGGACACGGATGCTGTTACGGGATATGACTAAAGTGAAAATTTCTCAATATCGGTACATGGTGGGTACGACAAATCAGAAAATATAAATAATATATATGATTACAAATATACAATTGTAACCAAACAAAATAAGTATTTAATGTTAAAGGAATAAAAAAATTTCATCAAAAGAAAACATTTCATCGGTGTCGATAGTCTTACAAACTTGAGTTTGTCATTCCCATTCAAAAAAATAATTAGAATGATGCATTTCGATCTTCATTTTCTAGAAAGCAAATCATTCTCAAAATTCGGCTCATCAAGCGAGAGTTCTGTAAATTCTAAGAACCCTACATCCTCAATTGAATAAATTAAAAGTATCTCCGCCGACATCCCACATTTTTGTAGTTCCTTCATGTTGTGCTGAATATCTTGATAAAAGGCGTAGATTGTTGTGGATGTAAACCAAGTCTTGCGCACACCCTTGATCCAGTTTATTCCTCCCAAGTGAGTGAATGAACGCGTATGTGCTTGTTGGAGGTTTCCTTGTTGGATCACTCCACCCGTCGGAAACAATTGTAACTTCATGTTACTTCCAATAAGATTTCAGCGGCTTTAATAAATTCTCCACGTATGTTCTCCCAATGTCATCAAACAAAGTTGTCCTCAACTTATTATAATTAGAAGGCTTGTAACCTGCGATACCATGACTGGCAGCAGAAGTGTAAGACCTCATATAATATGGATTTCGAGCGAGGTTAAATGGTAGACCTTCAGTGTAAAACATCCTAACTATTTCTTGATCCAGCTGATCTCTAGCTTTAATACCATAGGCCCTGACAATAGGTGAGGTGGCAGGTTTTCTTTTCTTGGAAGAAGTGTCGATAAACATTGCAAATTCACTAGGCAAAGGAATGTCTCTAGGCTCTGAAGCAGTTTTATTCCTTTCGTATTCATCTTCTAATTTTTGCATTTCAATTCTATCTGAACGAGATACGTACAAAAAATTATCTTTGTGCCTTTCAAATACAACAAGTGAACTCTAAAGTAAATCCACTTCTGTAGGAACTATAAGATAACACTGGTAGGAAAAAGATGAATGTTTTTTTAACAAAAAAATAACTAAGCTAAAATATAGTCTGAATCTGAAGCAAAGTTAATAGACATTGTCATATATGTCCACATATACGACGTAGAGCGAAGATATCAGGCACCTTCGCCTGTTTTGTGCAACGAGAGAGAGAGTGAATTATAGTGATGGAGAGACTCTGATATTAGGGTTTGTATCAATGCACGGTGATGAGGATGGAGAGCGAATTAGCAAATTACAGTAACCCTTCCCACAGACACCCCTGTTTTTCTTACCAACGGATGTAAGTTCACGGAGCTATCTTCAATATCGAAGAATCGTGCATCAGTTCTCATAGAAACAACAAAACTTTGAAGTTCTTGAGGCATCATTAGAAGCTCCATTGATGAGTAGTCTTTTGGATAAAGCTTGGAAAGTTGAATAAGTTTGTCGACATTGAAGTTAGAAAACTGATTTCTTGGATCAAGGCATGTCATACACTCAGACAATTGTGTGCTTGACTCAGAGAAACGATCACTCATCTCTTGTATAATTGCATCAACAACCTATTTGTGAAAAACAAAAGTAAATTGTGTAACATGATAATTATAATAAATTTAATAGAAAAGATTTTAAAAGTTTAATTTACCTCACAAAAAATTTCAACACGGTAGTGATGGTAGTTAGTGATATTCATGTCATCTCTCTTTATGCGGACAAATCTTGGAACAATATCATCCAATTTGATAACATCAATTTCATTAGCCCCACAAAAAGAATCAACTTCTTTCCGCAAATTATCTCATCCTGACTCTCTAAATGTTTGCAATCCTTCTTTCACAATCACTACCCCATTAATTGCATTGAGAATATCTTGATCTTTTTTTTGCAAAACAAGGGATAATGGATGAATGATACCTAACAAACGTTTCATTAGCATCATAGCAAACACAAACTCATAACTTTGCGTTTTTTGCAGCAAGCCTAGAACTTTTCCCTTTCCTTTAGCATCAACTCCATCAGTTAATACATTTTCAAGCACTTTAATCGTTGAGGGCCACATAGCTTCAAGATCAATTATTGTAGTATAATGAGATTCCCAACGAGTGTCACCCGGCATACGCAAGGAGGTTTCCTGATTTTGACCTCTTCCTGAACCGATTTCACCTCTCTCAATTCTTTCAACCAGTCTATCATGTTCGAGCTGTCGAAGTCTATCTGCTCTTTTACAAGAAGATCCGGCAATTGTGACAATATCACTGAGATAATTGAAGAAATTACTAATATACGGATTTCTCGTGAATATTGTCACACTGACCAATTGAAGTTGATGAGCAAAACAATGGACATACCATGTCGATAGATTTTCTTTCAAGACAAGTGCTTTCAAACCATTAAATTCACCTCTCATATTTGAGGCTCCATCATATTCTTGGTCTCTTAACCTTGACAACGATAACCCCCGTTTAGGGAAATACAAAATCAATTGCATCTTTCAAACATATTGATGTAGTCTCCTTCACATGAACCAAATACAAGGATCTTTCTACCTCCCCTCTTTGTTCACAAATCTAATCACAATTGTCATTTGATCCTTTATTGAGCAATTAGGACTCAACAACCATGATATAAAATAATCGTTGTAATCAAACAAGTGCAGTAGTCACGCCGAGCTTGACTAGTTTGATTTGATAATACAAGTTCAATGTGCTGATTTTGATGCATCAAATCGGACAAGCTTGAACACATTTATTGTGAATATTGTTCACGATTCCAACATGTTCACTGAATTTTCTCAATGTCTCTTTCCAATTGGTGAAATCTTTGATAATAAAAATATCCACTACACCAATCTCACAATTTAGCGTCCAACTATTTGAGTCCGACACAATGTGGACGCTATATTCGACGCTAGTGTTGACGCGATAGCATCCACATGGACGCTAATGTTATATTTATCAATATTTTACAAAAATAAGAAATAGTGAACGCTAATATTATGTTTTTTAATATCTATTCTTATAAAAGAATAGGGAAACGTCCATAAAACCAAACCTAAAAATACAATTATACCCCCTCTCCATCTTTAATTACAAATATACCATTAAATTATAGATAACGGGCCGGCCCATTAAATAAAAATTAACTAAATT
>JAWWMW010001147.1:96896-107278 GCA_035048345.1 Echeveria elegans
TTGTGGCCCTTTGTCGCAGATGCTATCTTGGCTAAAACATTGCCACACATGAGCACAACACTTCATAGTGCTCTCAATCTCCCCCTTGGCAATATTTTGCCAAATCCCATTCCAAGCTAACATAAATGATAGCATACATCTTCTTTGTCAAGTTCTTTGTCTGAGTCCTTAGCCAAAAACATTGTCATACATGAGTGTACCATATCCAAACTCTTATGTTTCCTCTCTTTTGAACATTTCAAACACATGATCTTTTGCTTATATGGAAAATGCCCATACTTTCCTGGAATGGTCGTCAATGAAGGTAATGAAATGCCTTGCACCTCTAAGAGTACTCGTGGTCATGGGACAACACACGTATGAATGTACCATATCCAAACTCTTATGTTTCCTCTGCTGGGCCTTGTAGTGGAAATACGTCATATGCTGCTTTGTAACTAAGCAATTCGTACAAGGTTTAAGAAATAAATTCCTCCTATTCAAACCTGGCAGTGTTTCTTTCATGGTTAAAATTTGAAGTCCTTGCTCACTCATATGTCCTAGCCGTTTGTGCCGTAACTCTACAAAGAACTCCTCTCTGACGGTTTTCACACACTCATTATTGACTTTTGCTTCAATCACATAGAGGTTGTCTCTTTTGTTACCTCGGGCAATCACCAGGAAATTTCGCGTCAACTTCCACTTTCTGCTTCCAAATATACTAGTGTAGCCTTCCTCATCCAGCAATCATGTAGATATCAGATTGAGACGCATGTCAGGGACATGTCTCACTTTTATTAGGGTCATGTGACATCCAATATTGGTCACCAGGGCTATCTCTCCTCTTCCAACAATCTAGAATCTATTATGGTTTCACATTCATGGTCATATAGGAGGTAAAGATGTTTCTTTCTTGTGGTAACGTGACAAAACGCACCAGAATCTACCACTCAACATGCGTCGAGTGACGTCAAGTTGATATTCTCAGCATCACAAAGAATGATTTCAACATCTTGCGAAATATAACAGCTACATTTCTTAGGTTACCGTTTCATTGTTGTTCTCGTTTAAAGAACCTGCAGTCTCTTTTCTAGTAGCCCTTCTTGCCACAATGATAGTAGTAGTCACCATCCTTTTTTGTTGACTTCCCTCTGGATTTATCTATATCGTGAGATTTTTGGTTTGAACTTCTTCCACGTTGTTGACCAACAAGTGCCTCCGATTATGATGGGGTCCCTTGCTCTTTCCTTATAGCCTCTTCATTAAACATTGTATCTTTTACCGTGTTCAATGTGAGGACATCTTGGGATGATGAATTACGCAGTGACATTACAAGCGTGTCCCAAGATAGCTTAAGAGCAGCAGTGCTTGTGATTCATCCTCAAACATCATTTTTATATTAGTGAACTAATTCACTAACCTTTGGAACTCACTCAAATGTTTGGATACACTCTTCGCATCCCGATACTTGAGGGTCACTAGCCGTCGTATTACGAAGGCTTTGTTCTGAGCGGTCTCCCACTCTTATTTGGATTCTAGCTTCTTCCATAACGTGTAGGCAATTGTCTTTTGCGCTACATGATGAACGACGCTTTGGTTCACCCATTATCGAATTTGTCCGACAGTTTTACTGTTCATCACATTTCATTCAACATCTGACTAGTTTTGCTCCTTCATTTTCTTATGGCTGATAAAAATCCTTACAATAAAGTATATCATTGACTTTCAAATTGTATAATTTGAGGAAGTCATCTTCACCATTGTTGCGGACAATGTCGACGCAAAAACCTTCCATTTTATTCGCACAAAAATATCAGACAATTTGACTCTGATACCAGTTGTTAGAAAAGATCGGGTAACACAGTGAAAATTGTATCGTCGGGATACACTTTTTCCACTCCTCTTGTGTAATAAAATAGACTCACAGTTGAATTCTCAATTACTGAAAAGTAACAGGATTACAAAATGTCTCTCAACAAAGAGAGGATAACATTTCTTATCAAACAATTGTAGTTTGATAGTTTCCTAAAATGAACTGATGATAAATGCAGAGTTTACACATACATTTGTTTGCTATTTTCGACTTGTGATAGCTTTACTTCTTTCCATCCAAATTCTCTGAACATGCATGCATTTTTCTTTCCATTGACATTTCTTTCTTCATGTCATTTTACTCTCATCATCCAAATACCAAAGGTTCTCCAACATTCTAAGATGTGGTGTTGGTCTTCGTCTTCTGGTTTTGGTAGCTGCTTCCTTTTCTTTTTACTGCTCGTCGGACGGAGTACACTCACTTCTACGCGATGCGCATTCCTACTGAAATTATAACAATTCCACTCCCATTTTCTTATTCAGTTTCGTACATTCTTTTTTTATTACTTAAATACCATCTAACTTCACATTTTTGTTTATTTTCAATAATCGTTTGAAATTTCTACGAATGTTTTTCCAGGGTGCATGCTAACTGTAAATATTTTTCTCCCCTTTAAGCATCGTTATTACTACTGTATTATTTATAGACTAGCATACCGCTCGTCGTCCCGACGGAAAAGCGCCGTCCTGAATGCGCAATCAAACCGGTCAAATACTTATAGGACTTGATCGATCAATTTTTGAGCCCGTGTGTTATTTGTAAATTAAACTTTTTAATTTTTACTGGGTTGGACCGGTCGTGTATTGTGTGTAAATTTAAACTTTTAATTTTTAATAGGCCAGACTGGGCCCGTGTGGTCTTTGTGAATTTAAAAAAAATTTAATTTTAATTTAAAATTTAATTTTTATTTTTAGTTTTCATTTTTATTTTTTAGATTTTAACATTTTAATTTTTAATTTTTTTTCTAAATGTTTGATTTTTTTATTTATAATTTGACATTTTGTTTGTATTTTGTTAATTTATATTTTTTAATCGGAGGAAATAGCACATTTATAATTAATGATGAAAGGAGTGACATTTTCGGCAATCCATAATTGAGCTTGCAGCCATGCTCCCTTCCTCCCCTATTTATTTATATATATAGATGGTCATGAGTACCAATTACAATCATTTAAATAACACAATAAGAATTATGATCTATAACCAACTCTGCAAACTAAACTCTGTTGAGAATTTTTTCCTCTTCCTATTATGAGACTTTTCATTCATCCCGCCTGCAAGAGTGGAACTTTTCATTCATCCCGCCTGCAAGAGTGGAAGCCTTTAATTCTTCTCGTCCGATTTGTTGTATGTGTATTTGCTGACTATGAAGTTATGTGAAGTTTCCGTTTGAAAGAATATAATTAATTACGAAAATGGATGTTGATGTTCATTTATGTGTGCAAAATAAATAGAAAAGACAATCTGGAACGAACAAGTATTACAGTTATGATTAAAATTTAATATAGTAGCCTCATATTGGCTGCAGCATAAAATATAGTGTACCGGAGTAAAATTTAAATGATCAGCTATGTAAAACATCTGCATTCACATTCACTGGAATGCCATGAAAAAATTGTTTATCATCTAATCCAGAAATGGAAAATACAGGGAATTCTTTACCAAGTAAAAATATCAGTCACCGGAAGCTTCTGATGAAAATAAATAAGAGCCAAATAATAGTTGGCACTTGGCAGGCATCACAATATTACAACTGACACGTCATCCCAAAGGTTTCTGTATCGTTTAATGTGCCATATCCAGCCTCTTTTGCTCAACCTCTAACTAACGGATTATTGGTGTAATAGCAAATGACTAGGGTTCAGATATTTCAAAATTTTCCATTGCAAGTGCTCAGTCACTGATATTCGGCTCAGTTCTCACTTTACATTGTGGAAAGAGTCAATGATAGCATCCGCAAGGTACTCACACTTGGCAGAAGATAACCCAGCAAGGGAGATACGCCCATCCTTTGTCATGTACACGTGCCATTTGTCCGTCATGTTGTCACTCTGAAATGGACGACGAATTTGTATCATCAGAGAAATCCAGTATTTTGAATTACAGCATTGATGATTGAGACATGGGGTTACCTGAGCCTTGTTCAGCCCAGTAAAGGAGAACATGCCAATCTGCTGAAGAACAAATGACCAATCCTTGCCACTTTTATCTTTGGCTGAAAGGTTATCATATAGTTTTTGCCTCACGCTCTTGATTCTGCCTGCCATCATTTGCATCTCGTCCCTCCATTGATTGAAAAGAGTCGGGTCCCCAACTATATTGGCAACTATTTTAGCTCCATGAATTGGAGGATTAGAGTACATTGGTCGAGCAATCCTTTTCAGCTGACTCTTAACTCTGAATATAAGAATGGCACGTGTTAAGACTTAACGGTACTGCGAAGTAGAACCAATGGCTGACATAAAAAATATTATCCTGAACAAATTTGTTTCCACAGTAAGCTTTCAATAATTGGTGATCACATCATACAGTGTATGGGGCTCAGCAGAAGGAATGGAAAATATAATCACAAAAACAAAAACATCACATAGATGTCTATAAGCTAAATGCTGAGCAACGCAGCAATTTGTGGTACCTGATAGCTGCATCTGGCGAAGAACATACAACATTAATGGCACCTATCCTCTCTGCATACAAACCCAGATTTTTGCTGTATGATTGAGCTACCAAAAGCTCCATGCCACGTGCAGCAAATAATCTGACAGAGGATGCATCTTCATCAAGACTTCCACTAGCAAATCCCTGCAAATGCATTTTCAAGTCAGGTTTATATTTTGGAACATGCGCGGAAAACAACTTTGATCATCAAATTCAGCATCTATTGTCAGACCACCATATTCTGGATCTGTGCGATATCATGGTGTAAAATTCTGAGACTCAAACGAACTTAATTACTGACAATACTTTCGTAAGGTTATTTATAATGTACCTGGTATGCAACATCAAAGAATGGAATGTGGTTCCTCTCTTGGATAACGTCGGCAATTTTTATCCACTGTTCTGGCGTTGGATCAATTCCAGTTGGATTATGAGCACATCCATGCAGTAAGATGAATGATCCTTCCGGAGCTGCCTGGGAAATTATTGGTTTGTTTGAGTATAATGGAGATGACAGTGAAGAAAAATGTGCCATGTATGTTTAAATAACTAAGTAGATTGTCAGATGTGATTGTTTATGGCTTTAGCCTTTAGAGATTCTGCCATGTCCCTTTGCATCATCTTTGATCACTTTATTAATTAAATATTTATACGATGGTACTCGTCAGCATATATTGTGGTGGAAGGACATGAAGGTCATTTACGGTGGCCAAAAAAGACGATCGTGAAAACTAACATCGAACTTAAAAAAGAATTTTGCCAGCAAATACCTTAATATCTGAAATCATTCCCTGGAAATCCAACCCAACAGTTTTAGGGTCATAGTATCTGTATTCAGACCAAGGAACCCGTGCATCATTGAAAATGTTCTTGTGATTCCCTGCATTAATGGCGTAAGAAACTATGAGAATCATTTTCAACAATATACAAGCAAAACATTTGATCAGTTCAGAAACAAGAATAACGCACCCCATGATGGAGCGGAAATCAAAACTTGGGCTTTGGGAAAATATCGTTCAATGAATGCAGCTGCAAGTCTGAGAGAGCCAGTTCCTGATAGACCTTGGACGGTAGCAACCTATACCCAGTACCCACGTGTACTCATTAACAAATGACAAGTTGAAAAGTGGTATATAGTCTTAATAGATATGCGATGACTGGGTATCCTTCACTACATCGTACATACCCTTTGTTCTTCGATCACTGGATTGCCAGCTCCAAACAAGAGTTCAGCAGTAGCTTTGTTAAATGCAGCAAGGCCCTCAATCGGAAGATACTGAGAGTGCATATGGAGAAGAATGCTAGTTAATTACTGAATACAAAAAATAGCTAAGTGAATAAAGGAGTTAACTCTTCACCTCTTTGTTTTCCCCTCTTTCCAGCATTAGAGACTCGGCCTAGAACACAATTGCGATTTATTCAAGACAGAATAAAATTTCGAAGTGCAGTTCTTCGCACATTCATAATGAATGAAAGATGCTGAAAATGCATACTCTATTGACAAGAGAAAAGAAGCTAACCTTCTTAACAACTTCAAGAACATACGGCTGAAGCTCCTCAGTACGATAGGCTCCAACTCCAAGGTTGAGCTTCAAGTCGCTGTTGTCAGCTTTGAAGGCTTCAGATACTCCAAGAATAGGGTCTGGAGGGGCCATTGTAACACCCTCAAAACGAGAAGGAGTTACTGCAACTGCCATACTAGCACGGGAAAATTGCTGAAAAGCAACAACCAAAAAACGATCAACTGACGGGTATTAAAGCCCTGACCAGTTAAAATATTGGTAGGGTCTTCCTAATCGTATACCAAACAAAATCTCGTGGTTACATTCTTGAGCACCTGGTTTCAACGTACATTAAGAAATACTGCAGTGACAGTCCATTCTTAAAGCTTCTCAGTGAGGTAGGCACCTCTCATTCGTTTCTTATATTCTCACTTCATTTTAAATCAAAAGTGCGATCACTTGATTGTAATGAGATCTAAAATCTGTCTGCTAAAACAAATATCTTAAAACTTTATAAGCCCCGTTGATCAACATAACAATAATCTCAAAAAGCATGTGAGATCAGGACATGTAACTCTAAGGAAGTCCTCGATCAATCCAGAGGCAAACATCTAAATCACCATGATCGGTTCTCACATTCACAAATCTTGTTCCTTGAAATCATACCTTGCACTTTCCGTTCGTTCTTAAGAGCTGACCGACATCGGATCTTCCAATCTTCACCTTTCCCTGCACAGTACCCCAATACTGTATAATTCCTTGTCAAATCCACAACAGCACCAACCATCTAACCAAATCCTAAATTGTACCTTATGAATGTCTGGGATTGAAATGGAAGCCCTAGAAGGAGCCGAGATCGTAGAAATCATTGTGGAAGCCATCTGCGATCGAATGGAATTCGAAAATACGGAGTATAAGTAGATTACGAAATTGGAGTCGGGAAACAGAAAAATGAAATGGGGTAGTACCTGAGGAGGCGATGAGATCAGAACGCGAGAGATAAAGCCTACAGCGGAAGTTGAAAGCGCGAGCGATAATTTCAATGGCGATCTCCTCTTTCTTCCACTACGGATTTTGGAATGTTTGATGTTGGTGATGGCATATCTTGTAAATTATAACTTAACTGGAGGACTTTCGTGTCATTTCGCTCTTCCTATGTAATTCTGTTCGCTATGGCAATTGGCATATGGGGTTTAACCGGGTTACCGGGCCACCTACTCCCATTGTCAATTATAATTATCTAAATAAATAATTATATAAATTAGTTTTAAATATCCGTTATATTCGATAAATTTAGATTTAAATATCTGAATAAAAATATATTGAATTAAACACATGTGGTTGAACAAACTTTTGGTTACAGACGCCTTCGTACAGCTCAGTCTATTTTTCCGTTGCGTGTAATGTTAATACAAATTTAGACATAAGCACCTGTAATACGTAAAAATTTGATTTCAACACCCTTATGTACATAAGATTTTAATTTCAACGCCCTTATTTTTCCATATTTCCCACGAGTTTTCGAGTGTCGTGACTTTCTATTTGCTCTCACACGCCAGTTCAACAACCTGGTTCCATTTCCTAGGGCATTGTTTACGGCTATGGGCGGCATGAGAGATAACATTGTCTCTTGATTGTTCCGAAAGATTTAGGTCCGTCTACAAAGTTAACGGAGAAGAAGGTGCATTGGGAGGAAAATGGGCATGAGAATGTTTTGTTTTTGAAGGAGTTGGGTGCATTGAAGAAGAGGGCTTATGTAGCGAGGTCGAGGGATGAGGTGTTTGATGGACATATGATAATTGTCTCTTACAGGTGGTGAAAGCAAAACTTTTTATCTCTTGCGGGTGTTTAAGTCCAAATGGAACGTATAACGAGTGTTTAAAATTAATTTTTTTTATTTTTATTTAAAGTCACCAGTCGCAATAACAGCGCTGAACGCGCGTCGTTGTATGCGTTAAATTTGTATTTATAGTGTACCTACTAAACATTTAGAAAATGGTAAGCAGAGTCGAACCCACAGAAGAGCTAATGGTTTGAATTAGTATAAAAGTTTCTACTAGATTAAATCCTTAAAGGGGGTTTGAAATGCTTTGTTCCGTCACAACGCGAGAGTAAATAAAAATGTTTTAACGATCATGAGAAATATCAGCTCAGGAAATTGTTCATGCAACTAGTATTCATCGACCACAAAATGTCATGCAATATTGAATTAAAACGGTTGTTACCCCTAAAGATACAAGCTACGTATACTCGCTAGAGTGATACACTCCCTATTCTAATCAAATAATCTCGCTAGATAATTATTTAATTTATTCGTTCAATCCGCTATTACCCGCTAAAGTATCAAGCAAATATAACAGTCACGTAGCTACCACACAATAATACTTCCACCGCTAGGTTTAATCACTATCATGCAAGTTTTACGTGTCACACACTAATATCAATTGTGTTTCACCGCTAGCCTACGCACAACAAATAATCAGAGTATGCAATTCAGCTCAAGAACAGGAATAATTCAACACAATATATCAATTGCGCACAAGTCTCATACTAATTTGCCGCATTTACAATTCCCCAAACCGAATGCGAGTTTAGCTACTAAATTGCATTGTATTGATGAGTTGATGAACATGAGAATGTTTACTGAAATGAGATGAAAACCGTAACAAACTTCAAGCTTTTCCTCGCGTTTTCCGTCCGGCAACCACCTCCCTCCTCTGATTTTCGGATGGCTGGTGAAGAATGAAGCTCCCTCGAAACCCTACTTTATTCTCTATTTATACTTGGGCTGAAATTGGATTGGGCTGAAAGCAGCATAGTACGCGGACTCAAGGGAATTAAGGTACGGGACATCAAGGGAATGTCAAGAAATTCAAGGCATGTCCATGTAGGAAATTCAATTGCGACCGCGTGCTCGTCTGTTTCCTCTTATGCAGACTGCACTGACTTGCAACTTCTAGCTCCGTTTTGAATGTTGTCGGCTTAGAATTGAAGTTGGTGTAAAGAGAGAAGTTGTAGCCCATTGAGTCCTCTTTCTAACAAGATATGGTTCACCTTAATCGGACAAATGATGAGTTGCCAGCAAGCTCATGAAACAGCAAAGGTCAAATCTGTTTTTTCAATAAAATACTCCATAAAATGGTCTTTTTAATCCAATTTCTTTCCATATTCTCTAGATACACCTGTGACATGTAACACTACCAAAAAGTAACATTTTATCATAAAAATATAATCAATTTATGGGAATAAATAACTCGATGAACCATATAAATACGCTCCATCAGGCGGGTGGCAACATGAATAGACGGAGGTGTCTATAATCAAAAGTTTATTCAACCACGAGTGTTTAAATTCAAAAGGTTTTTACTATAGGTATTTAAATCCAAATTGGTCGTATGATATGTATTTAAAACTAATTTTCTCTAAATAAAAAGATGATGAATCACATGAAAAATACATGGTTTCAATAAAAAGTATAATGAGATATTGACTCTTAATTTTAAAAATCTATCTATTAACAAAAGTTCCATTTATTATTAGTTATTAAAAATTTACGTCCTATTTTGTAGTAAGTAATTTCTTGATATTCCATCTACACCGTTGATTACACACTTTTTACCCGATCTCCTTTTAAAAAGTAACATAATCTATAATCTTTTATACAAATTAAACACATTAGCACTAGCTGCACAGTCATTGTGAAATTTAAAGTTGATAATGAAATAGAATAATAAGAGCGCAACAAACAAACACGCAGCACCACTACGTTAGTAATGGTTTACATTAGTAATGGTGGGACATTCCACATAAAAAAAACTCTGACATGTTTGTAAAAGGCAGATCACATAAAATTGAAGAAAATACAAAATAAAATTATTGAAAATGTAATGAATATCCAAGTTATACAAATTTGAGTTATTGTTCCTACCCGTTGGGATGAAGACATTGTCAGTTTCATAACTAATCACTTTATTTCTTCTGCACTTAGGGGCAGATTATAAACAAGTTTTGAAAAAGTTTTAAAGTTGTTTTGAGTTAAGTTTTTATTCATTTTTTCATTCATTTTAAACTTCAAAACTTTTTTCAAAACTCAAACCCTCCACAATAGGTGGGTTTGAAACTCAAAACTAAAACTTACAACAAACTCTCTTCCTCACCTCTCCACCACCACCACCTCCACCGCCGCCACACCACCACACCACCGCCACACCACCACCTCCACCACTCCACACCACCACCTCCACCACCACCATCGCCACACCACCACCTCCACCACCTCCATCACTCCACCACCACCTCCATCACACCACCACAACCACACCACCTCCACCACCTATACCACCACCACCTCCACCACCACCACTCCACCA
>JAWWMW010001151.1:0-11021 GCA_035048345.1 Echeveria elegans
TTATTTTTTAAAATTTTTACGTTTTATTTTATACAATTTTTGCTTATATTTTTTCTGTATCTCCACTTGATTACTTTATTTTTTATTTTTAATGTTTATTTTTTATTTTTTTATATTATTTTATGGTATTTGAAGTTTGGGGCTTCAAGTATGGACTTAGGAAAGTTAATGGGTAATGGATAATTTAGTCATTTTATTAGTTTAATGAAGGGTAATTTAGTCATTTTATGTTTGATTTTACATCCTTTTTCTATTCTTTTATAAGAATAGATGTCCTCTTTCATCAAAAATATATTTTTGTTTGGGTAGTATATATATGAGAGGGGATCATTTAAAAAGTCTTAGTTTTCTATAAAGTATAAAGTATTATTAAGCGTTGATTAGATGAAGATTAATGGTTAGGATTATACATGTAATACGTGATTGTAGGGATTAATTTTTTTTTTAAATACAAAAAGGGTAACATGGCCAGACAACGATCGAGAATAATTGGTTCCTGATTTTTAACTAGAAAACCAAATCTTAATTATTTATTGACTTCCATATTTCGAATAATCGGTTCCCGGTTTTTAGCTAGAAAATCAGATCTTAATTATTTATTGACTTCCATATTTGTTTTTGAATAAATGTTTGATTTGCGTTGTAAATATTTACGAATATTAAAAGCAAATCTCTGATTAAATCATCTATTTGCTTGTGATATTCACGAATTTGAATATTCAAATAGGAGACAGGAAAATTGTCGTGATAATATTTTGTCACCTAATTGCTTTGTAATATTTACGAATTAGAATACTCAAATCGAGATAGAAAAATTGTCATGTCTGTAGTGTGGACAAGTCGGGAATTAGAATTCTCAAATAGGGGACATAAAATTTGTTGAGATATTCACAACTTGAATGTAGAGAAGTGCGAAACAGCTAACAATGTTGCCATGGAAAAAAATCAGTCGATCTGGCTGGAGATCACAACAATATATATTATAATAATTAATAATTTGTTTTACCTAATTTACCCCTGGAATGATTAAAACCTATTAAAAAAGTTGATTAAATTTAAAGTATCAGATGATTTGAATTAATGGATTAGATTACTTTTTACTTTTTATTTTAAACCCCTTTATATATGATCCATTGTCTATACATATTTATCCATTTCTTGGATTGAATAATTCTAATCTTGATGGATAAACCTGATTTTTCGAAAGGAGACGAATCCACTCACACTCTATCATCAAAAAATATTAAATTTTGCAAATTAATAACTTAAATATTTGATTGCTTAAGCCATTTTGGGTCAAAGGCAGTGCAAAGGATTTTTTGCATGTGCTAATCGCTGATATTTTCGCTATAAGTATGACACCACAGATGCGCTAATTTGATTAAAAATAATATTTCCTTTGCTAAATTTATAAATAGAAAACATTGTAGCATAAAGATATCTCAAATGATATACTTCAACCACTCATATAAAACATGAATTGTGAACAAATCTCAAGATAAATCAGGTCATCAATACTCGAAGTTAGACGGCATATTACCTTACTAAATTATCGTCTCTGGAAGCTTCGACGGAAGATTCCATGTCTTTAAGATAGTTATTCACCCGACATTGCATTTATGACACTCCCATAAATAGTTATGTAAGTATCCTTCAATTTTTATGAACTTAGTTTTTGATCGATCCTCTTTTCTTGATTTTGCAGCAAAGTGCATACGAACACGGATGCCTATGAGATCCCACTTGTAAAAAACACATGTTTGCTTCACCAGGTTCACAACATATGTTTTTGACGATTATCGACCTCGTATGTTGACAGTGGCGGATCCAGAAAAAATATTCGCCGGGGTCAAAGAAAATAAGGGTGTTGTTATATTAAAATCATAGTGGTCAAAATACATTTGTTGAGTTTTCGATCCTCAATCCCGATTTCGACGATCACAACTCCAACCCTAACAAATCAACTGCACCTGACACAACTTGAAGGATCAAAAACGCAATTACCTAAGTTTCATTGAAGGTTATGCCATTACCCAATTCTACAAGGACCTATCAGCAATTACCTCCAAAGTCATTTCATTTCCTGTTTCTTTCTATAAATATGTACTGCTATTGAAATGTAAAATTAAGCTTTTGAAATACAAAAAGACTTCAACAGTTCGTTTTTCTAAATCTCAGATTTTCAGAGTTTTCAATAAAATCTCCGTACACACCCATTGAGCAAATTTATACAGCAATCAGGGAGCAATGTGACACCTCTAATCAGACCCCCAAAAGGCACTTTCGGAAGAAGTTGTGGAGTATTGGCCTTCCAAGGAAGATCAAGCTTTTTATATTGAAAGCCTACCATAAGGGTATCCCAGTGGGTAGCGAGTTAATGCGGGGAATGGGTGCTCAGGACAATTGAATGTAAGAATTGTAATTATCAGGTGGAGACACGGCTACTCGCATTTTTAAAGATTGCTAGTTGTTTGAAGTTGCATGGATGGCCTGGGGTTAGACGAAAATGGTTTAAATAAGCCGTTCACATGTTTTGCTGACTGGTTGTTTTTCTTAGCATCGACTCTAGACATTAAGAAAGCTCGTCGCTTGATGTGGTAAGCTTGGTCCTACAAAGGCATGGCATGGAGGTATATGATGTTTTTCTTGAGGGTGAAAAGCTTATAAACGGGTCTGCACATGCCACTCTGTATACCAGATGAGACCACACAGAATAAATAACTGGAAGTGGAAGCCTCCTAGTCCGGGGTCGTTAAAGTTAAGGGATAATTATCGGAAATCATCCGTAAAATAGAGGTTTTTCGAATAGTCATCCGTAAATAAATGATATTACCAATTATCATTCATAAAACCTAATTGTTTCGATCGTCATCCGTTAAATAATATTTTTACCAATAGTCACTCGTCGCCGTTAATTTGAAGGTAACACTGTTAGAAGTGACGTCACCTGAAAGGTTCAGGTGAAACGACGTCAAGTGAAATGACATTATTATTTAACGGTGACGGGTGGCTACTGGTAACAATATTATTTAACGGGTTACGATCAAATAATTAGATTTTATGGTTAGTAATTGATAACATTACTTTTTACGGATGACTATTGAAAATTCAGTATTTTACGGATAGTTTCTGATAATTAATCCTAAACTTAAATGTGATGGAGCATAGAAAAGGGGAGGAGCGAGTGGCTGGTATTGGAGTGATTGTCAGGAATAGTGCATAGAATCTGTGGGGAGTAGTCTTGAGCTGGAAGGGATTGCTCTCAAGCAGGGAATGATGCTGGCGATTAACATGCTACATCTCCGACTACGTCACATGTCCGGAATAGATTAACATCTCCAATCCAGTCATTTATTCAACAGGACCTTCGACAAAATTCACATAGTATGAGTCAAAGGCGGAGTAGTAAAGTAAACCACACGTGTCATGCTAATCATATGTCTATTCTTAGACAGTGTACTCAAATGATTCGTCCTTTATCAAGGAAAAAAATGGGAATATATTCTTCAAAATCTTATCGTCTTTGAATATAAAGAATCACACTAACTATCTTTCTATATGATTCTGGGAATATATTCTTCAAAATCTGCTCGTCGAAAGAATCACACAAAGCAACTAAAAGTTCACCATTTGTTATCAATGTGAATTCAGTCCCTTAAGGAATATAATCAAGTATCCATAAAATTAAAATGGACCAAACTTAATATTATCACGTACGGATTTGTCCAATTCTGAATTTAATTAGCTACGATCAACACATTGCACGTAGAGTGGTAAAATGGATAAATTGAGTGAATTATGAATGAATTTTAAAAGGATTGAATTTTAAATGGTCTAAACCATTTAATCCATTTAGTGTAAACGGATTAAATGACAATGGATTAAACGGATTAGCTTAAAATGTCTTAAATAATTGCTTTAATCCATTTAGTTCAACGGATTTCATTAATCCGTTTACACATTATTTACACATAAATGGATTTCATTAATCCATTTATACTTATTAATATATTTCATTAATCCGTTTAATAAATTCTTAATATATTTTACTAATCCATTTATCTAAATGGATTATTTTGACACCTCTAATTGGACGCTGACATTTTCTCAAGGCCAAAATAAACCTCAATACAATTTTAATTATTTAATTAATTTGGTAATGAAGGGTTATCACTGAATATATGAGGATAATTTTTTGTTGATAGGTTTACACTTGAATGAGAAAAAGAAGAAGAATGAGATCGTGTTCAAATAAATTCATAGTTATCAAAATCTCGAGTTTCCGGATTTGGAAAATCCAGACCCAATCGGATAACGTTTTCGATAAAGCTTGACAAGAATCGAGTGACATTCTCTCCTTTATTTAACAACATTCAGTTCACAATTTTTTCTTCCTCATAATTTCATTCATAGCAGTAGAAGCAGGAGCGGAGCGGAGCGCCGTCCCGTCCGCACATCAAAGATAAACAATTGAACCAGAATGTAAGTCTCGATTTCTGTGCCGACATTTGTTTTGTAGGATTCAGATTTTGAGTTTTAACATTTGGAGGCTGAAACACATGTCGTTTAAAAAACAAATCGTCGAAATCTGAGCGTGTGTTTATTGATTCATAAAGAGAAGAAAGAGGGTCGACCTTTTTTTCAGACACTGAAATCAATTTGGAGTATTTAAGAGTAGTCAAGAGATTTAGGTTCCCACTGAATCGAATTTATTGGTGCATTAAGTCGTCAGCCTGACCCCTGTTTCAATCAGACTTGGCCCTGCATTTTCAAAGTCAAACCCTCATGTTTATCCACTAATTTTTCATTCATCCATCTCAACATCATATACACAATACATATATATACATGCTCTTCTCTTGTTTCTATCTTCTTCTTCTTCAGTTTTACCAGCACTCGCTCCAGTCAACTCGGGTCAATCTTTTTCCTGATTGCTTTATTTTCTTGGTATTATTTCTTGGTAATTTTAACATCAGCAGATTGGTGTTGAACGTGTGATGATGCTGTTTAGTCTTCATTTTTTTTTCTTCCCGCTATTTGAGCGTCAGGGCAAGTTGTTTATCCTCTCGGGTTCGACTCGCGTGATTGTCGGATACTCAACAGAATCCCTATCCTGTATTTTGTTGTGCTGTATTTTTCTTGCCTCGTATTTTTTTTTAATTGAGAAAGAGAATGTGTGCTTTTCCAATATAAGAGTTTCTTATTATTGGTCTCTCCGGCCAGTATAACCCTAGGTTTGGATGAGTCCTAAGCTTGATCTGATAGCTTTGAAATTTTGGCATATATATGGTTTTGACGTGCATGTAATGGTTGATTTGATCAGCTATATATCTGATCTTCGAGTTCGCGGGGAAAATTTGTTGGGACGAAGATGGTGGAAGGAGGCGTTTCCAAAGTTGACAAAACGGAATTCACAGAATGCTGGAAGACAAGCTGGAAAACCCCTTACATTATGCGGCTGGCGCTTTCAGCTGGAATAGGAGGGTTATTGTTCGGATACGATACAGGTAAGAATTTTAGAACTATCAGCTTGAATTGAGTCATTTTATAACTGAGTGCTGAGCTTTATTTGAACAACTTTTTGTGTTTTTCGACATAGGTGTTATTTCTGGTGCGCTGCTGTACATCAAAGATGATTTCGAGGAAGTTGACAGAAAGACATGGCTTCAGGTAAATCATACTCCTCACTAGGTAAATGATGAATGTCATTTAGATTAGTTCTAAACATGGAATTAAATCATATAATTTTGTAGGAAACCATAGTGAGCATGGCTGTGGCAGGAGCTATAATTGGTGCTGCAATTGGTGGATGGATGAATGACAGATTTGGGCGGCGTATGTCTATACTAGGAGCTGATATAGTGTTCTTTATAGGTGCTGTAGTTATGGCTGCTGCTCCAGCTCCATGGGTGATCATTATAGGAAGAATACTCGTCGGGCTTGGTGTTGGAATGGCTTCCATGACCGCACCTCTTTACATCTCTGAAGCTTCTCCTGCCAGAATAAGAGGTGCCCTTGTCAGTACAAATGGGTTGCTGATCACCGGCGGGCAGTTCCTGTCATACCTTATAAATTTAGCTTTCACCAAGGTACTCATCAGCTGTCATTTCATTTATATTTGTTCAACCCAGTTTCATTATTTAATACTTAAAATTGATTCCTAAGTTAACATTTTATTTTTGATTTTGCTTGTTATAGGCCCCAGGAACTTGGCGCTGGATGCTTGGTGTCGCTGGAGTTCCAGCAGTTGTTCAGTTTGTTCTGATGCTGTCCCTTCCGGAATCTCCCAGGTGGCTCTACAGAAAGGTACTCAACCTCTGAATAAAAGTCAAGCCTTTTATGTGTCGGTATTT
This sequence comes from Echeveria elegans, assembly GCA_035048345.1. Lineage (NCBI taxonomy): Eukaryota > Viridiplantae > Streptophyta > Magnoliopsida > Saxifragales > Crassulaceae > Echeveria > Echeveria elegans. The sequence goes on from JAWWMW010001151.1 coordinate 6,354, forward strand.
TGTAGCTACGCAGCTGATGCGTTGGTATATCCGAGTCATTGATCCTTGGATTGCACGCATTGCAGGACAAGGTTGAGGAAGCTAGAGCAATTCTAGCAAAAATCTACCCTCCTGAAGAGGTGGAGGTCGAGTTAAGGTTATTGGAGGAGTCTGTAGCAGCCGAGAAAGCTGAGCAAGGAGAGAATGGGGAAGGTAGCTCCTGGACGAGAGTCAAAGAAGCACTAAGCAACAAAATTGTCCGCAGAGGCCTATACGCAGGAATCACAGTCCAGGTTGCTCAGCAATTTGTAGGTATCAACACCGTCATGTATTACAGTCCTACCATAGTCCAGTTTGCTGGTTTTGCTTCCAACAAGACGGCCTTAGCTCTTTCCCTGATTACCTCCGGGCTCAACGCTGTTGGATCAATTGTCAGTATGGCTTGCGTTGACAGGTTTGGGAGGCGCAGGCTGATGATTATCTCCATGTTTGGGATTATTACTTGCTTGGTGGTTCTGTCTGTTTTGTTCTTCCAAGTTTCGGTTCATTCGCCAATGATTAGTCACACTGACTCCATTGCATTTGGCGGGAACACGACTTGTCCGGCTTACCTAAGCGCTCAAAATCCTAGCAAATGGAACTGTATGTCCTGTCTGAAAGCTACAGACTGTGGATTCTGTGCAAGCTCAGGAAACGAAGTAAGCCTTTTGGTTCCTCCATACCTGAATTAATTTTGATGATTTTCACTGCTAGGGAAATATCTTTTGAAGTTTTTTACTTCAAGCTGACAATGTGTGCTCTTTGTGATGCAGTATGGCCCTGGCGCATGTCTGTCATCGCTTGGAAATGTCAAGGGAGCGTGCGGGGCCAAGAATCGTGTCTGGTTTACCCAAGGCTGCCCAACCAAATTCGGAATATTTGCAGTCCTTCTCCTTGGACTCTACATTATCTGTTATTCCCCTGGAATGGGGACGGTGCCGTGGATTGTCAACTCGGAGATCTACCCTCTGAGATACAGAGGTGTGGGTGGAGGAATGGCTGCAGTGTCTAACTGGGTGTCGAATCTGATCGTGAGTGAGACATTCTTGACGTTGACAGAGCATCTAGGATCTGCTGGGACATTTCTTCTCTTCGCAGGGTTTTCGACTATCGGACTTGTATGTATCTTCTTGGTCGTGCCAGAGACCAAAGGACTGCCGTTCGAGGAGGTGGAAAAGATGCTGGACAAGGGTTATAGACCAAGCCTCTGCTGTGGCGGGGATGATACCAAGTCCGTGGATAAGAAGGCCATTACTGTTTAATTCGATTTCTTATGTATTGTTTCCCCGCTAGCTCTATATATGACAGGGTTATGTGCGTGAGGATCCATTCCGAGTCATTAAGATTATAGAATCGGACATTATTATCTTATGTTTTATATATACTACCACACGGGAATAGTTACTGATATATATATGTGAACCTTAGTTTCAAAGTGTTCAGATGTTCTTTTCATTGTGTTTGGAATTTGGATTACAAACTCATGAGTCATGAACTGTTTTGGAAAAATTAATTTGTATAAGTGTGCAAATACATCATATGCATGAACTGTGCACAAATGCAGGAAACTTCTTATGGACTGCACGAAATTGATAAGATAGTGTACAGCTGAGGAGAGATGGAGCACAAAAGCAATGTGTGTACAGTCAACCCCTCTATAACATTCCAAAATGTTTGGGCAAAATGGGTAGGATGTTATATAAAAAAAGGCAGAGACTGTTATAACGAGAACTTTTATAAGATAAAATTTGAAAACGGTAATGATTCAAGATGGTTGTTATAACGACAAATCTGTTATAAGAGGCGTTGTTATAGAGGGGCTGACTGTACCAGCCGAGGAGAGAGCACAGACGAATTTACGCTACACTCTCCCCTCTGCACGTTTCATCATCTTAGCTTAAGCATACTCTAGCTACAGTTTACCTCATGAATGAAGCTCTAAGGCCTATTAACTCAAATCTTGAAAAGTACCTTCGACATTATATTAATGAGACTAATGGGCCTAATATCATTGAAAGTCTCACCACTAGAAGAATTCGGAATAAGGCAGGGCATCCTGCAGTTAATGGATTCTGCCGAAGCATTATGATTCAAAATCTGCAACACTTCATTACAAAAAGTCGCTCCTAACAAGATCCTAAAATTTTTGGAACAAAAGAGCAGAATAAACATGAATCCCGGGAGCCTTAGAAGGACGAAGTTGGAAAAGAGCAGTTTTAACTTCGTCTTCAGTAACTGGAGCTGCAAGGATGCTATTATGCGCCGATGTACTCCAGCAGAGAGTTGCAATATCAGTGCAAGATGTCATGAAAATTCTTCCAGAGTGAGCTTCAACTTCCTCCAGCAATCCTTGATATCTGAAACAACAGAGCCATCCACTTAGTTTACTTGGTCAATCCTATTTTGTCTCCTACGCTTAGTATTTCTGTCAACCTCTCAAAGCCAAGTAATCATTGACCTCTATTTCCACATCAACTCCTCCCATTCATCTAAATCCTCTATAACTGATTGTCCTGATCAACTTCTTTAGCTGACCGGCCGGAATCCATATCTACTGTTCTTCATATTTTCTTCTCATTGGACAAAACAACCTATTATTGGAACTTTCTGTCAATTATTTACTTGTTCTATCAAGAAAGAAAAACAAAAAAAACTGTTGGACACAACATGTATAAGGGGTTGTAACATAATACATTATATGCTTTCAGTAGTCTGCATTTCTGTGATATACGAAGGCCAGAATGATCATTGTGGTTCATAAGGTTGCATGCATTCTATACCTGCCTCGTCTGTTCCTTCGTTTCTTTTTCTTTTTCCTATAGTTGAAACTCGGTTGCGTTAAGCATCAAATGTGTGTGTGTTTTTTGATAATGAATTACATGGATACAATTTACTACAAGAATTCATCATCAAATATATTTGTAAATTTTCCAAGCAACCACGCCCTGGTGGACAATAAGAATAAAAAATGGAAAAGCCACCACACCACACCACACCCTCAGGTGAGAGGAATGAAAAACTCCACTAAGGGAGAATAAAATAAATGAAATATAAATTGATGAGAGTGAAAGTTCAAACCCTAGTCCTAAAAGTTTTATGACATAATCTTTACCAACAGAGCACCACCATATTTCCAAACATCAAAGATTGAGCCCTCTAAATTAATTACATACTCCAACAATAAGGGGGGTCAATTATAGGTAAAAAGTGGTTTATTTGCTCAAATAAACCACTTTGAAATACATCACTTTTCAAATTGAAATACACCATTTTTGATTTATTTTCAAATGAGATTTTTTTGGTGATTCATTTGGAAATACACCACTTTCAAATAAAATACTTTTTTGTAAGTCATTTTGAAATAAACTACTTTTTAATTTATTTCAAATAATAATTGACCCCCTAATAGTGCAATAGATATGTGCCAAAGCATCATACGAATATGTCTTTTAAAACACTGTAATCTAGTTGTAGCATACAAGAAGAGGGCATAATGTATGCATAAGACATGACAAGGGTTAAATGCATTGACCATATTATACATGAATCACACTAAAAGAGAAATACATTTATAGCATTGACTGAAATCAATAGCTTAATTATTTTTAGGATACAAACTATGTATATAAGGGACCTATGTAATAATCAATTATCATCATATTATTTTCTCCATTCATTTGCTATTCATTCCTTATCATCAGATTACTTACCTGAATTATCTCATCATGGTATCAGAAGCCACTTCAGAAGCAACCTCCAATGGTGCACCGGCCAACCCTCTTTCCTCCTCGACTCTATCTTCTCCTTTCTCTTTTGGAAATCTGATCACGGTGAAACTCACCTTAGAGAATTATCTCTTTTGGAGGGCTCAGCTTCTTTCTCTACTAAGAAGCCACTTACTCATCGACTATGTTGATGGGACCAATCCCTGCCCACCCCGCTCTGTTTCTGTCACTCAAGAAGACGGAACATCGAAAATGGAATATAATCCATCCTTTATTTCTTCGACCAAAGCTATTCTGGCCGCAATTCTCTCATCCGCTACTTTCAATATTGGTGGTATGATAATGTTTGCCGAAACTTCTCATGAAGCCTGGACAATCCTTGAAACCAGCTTCTCGTCACAATCCTCAGTGCTCAATGCAAATCCGAACGCAGCTGGGCGCAATCAAAAAGCTCGATTCTTCCATTACTGCATATTTCAACAAGGTTAAAGGTCTCTCTGACATCCTTACATCAATTGGACAACCTCTTTGACCTAAAGAACTCACCTCCTATCTGCTAAACGGTTAAGATGAGGACTACAATTCTCTCATCGAATCAGCATTGACCTGCAAGCCGCTGATGCCGCTACAAGAACTTTATGCGTGCTTGCTGTCGGAAAAGCTATGAACAGCCACCTTGTGGACAGCCACACCTTAGGAACAGCCACACCCTTTATGGACAACCCAAATCTCACTCACTTTCTCTCTCCTCCATTGCCTCACATTCAGCATACTCACCCTCACCACTCTCATCGCCACTATGTTCAGATTTCCAACTCCACCATTCTCATTCCTCATCTCCTTCATCGTTCTCCACTCCTCATCTCCAAAAATCGAAATCTGCTCCAAAACCCTAACTTCTCCAACACCCAAATCCTACTCCCTG
>JAWWMW010001152.1:43876-54918 GCA_035048345.1 Echeveria elegans
CAAAGAAACAGTTAAAACTTAGTGATATAAGCTATTTACGCGCTAGACGAATCTAAAGATTTAAAGGGTTCAAATTTCAGGTTTGGTAGCAATAATTGTAAACGAATCATCAGAAAGAAGATGATTAGGGAATAACTTCACCAATAGTACTTATGAATTATATTGAACGATTCTCGATATAAAATAAAATAATTTTGAAAAAGTTTGGTTAGTGTAAAACTAGACATGCAACGATGATATGTAAATCTCATTAGTGTAGATTTTGAATTACATGTATAAAGGCAAATTATATGACGATAAATCTCTCACTGGTGTGAATTTTGTAGTATTACCGTAGAATTTAACTTCCTTAGCATCACCGGTCAAATCTTCGATCATTTCATTGAATGCATTCTAAGCTAGTCTTTCATCGCTCGCATAACATCATCGATCGGATTTTTGCTATACTCCCGATTTAAGAATATTTATTAACTTACTAGCTTCGCTCCCGTCGTCCCGGCGGAAAATTTTCCCGTCTTTCAATTCGATTGCCCACAAATTTTCCAATGTATTTCAAACAAATTTTATTTTTTAATGTTTAATTGGTAAAAAAAATTAGTAATTATAATGTTTAAATTTTAAATGTGAATTTTCTAAATTTTGGAATTTGTAATTTTAATGAATTTCAGTTTTAATTTTTTAAATCTTATAATTTTAAATCGATATATTTTGTTTTCCTATTCTGTCTTATTTCTATTTTGTCCTATGTCTATTTTATCTTATTTGAATTGGTATTAGCAACGAAAATAAGGAAACTGGCGACAACATCTGGTTCGTCGCTAAATGGTTGATGGTGGGTACAATACTAGCCTAGGTTCTTCTATCAAGATTCATCCCCGAGTTAAAGTGCTCATGCAATTCTTCTATCAAGCATTTTATCAAACACCTAACATGTGTCACATAAGCGTAAGCTAAATATATTTGTTTCAACCAAAAATCATTCATAAAATGTATGTAAAATAATTCAATCATCCACGAGTACCAAATAATCCATCAAACCATTGTCATCAAAATTACCACCCACTCATGGTGAGTGAGAAACAATACATGAAATAAAATGAAAGTATAATAGAGAAAGATTTAGAAATGCTCAGAATTGTTGTCGGGTCTTCAAGGGGTCGCCTCTTTATTCTTCGTCTCTTCGCGGTCGTGTTGGAATGCTCGAGTTGGAGTGGTCGAGCAGCGCCCCTTGAGGGGGAGCTCTCGTTTATTCTGCTCCTATGGGTGTGGGAGTGTGTTGCTTCTCAAATGAAAGTCTCTATTTATGGAGTTTCACAAACTCTTCACTTCCCATCATTATGAAAGAATACAAAACCCTTCACAATCCTTCATAATGACTCTCCATAAATTCCCACCATAATGTCTTCATGTCTCTTGTCTTCTTTACATAAATGCTCCATTAAAATGACTCTTTGTAGTCGAGTAAACTGGTCCCTTTAATTGCTCGAGCTGATTTTCGGTCGAGAAAAACTGACAGTGTGAATTGGTCAATTCGGTCGAGCAGCTTCGCAGCTCGCCTGAGCTTGTGCTCTCTGGCTCCTTGGTTCGGTCTATTCATTCCTTTCTGGTCATCTCACTCGGTCGAATCCCTTTTTAGTGCGACCGAATTGAAGCTCTCGGGACTACTCACTCGGTCGAGTTTGATCTTCAGATTTGAGTGTTGGCTTTGACTGTTCCGTTGACCGAGCATAACTCGAGCAAAAACCTTCGTTTATCCTCATTTTGCCACATTTTGCTTCAAGCTTCTGTAATATTCAGAATGTGTATTTCATACCTGAAACAACAATACGAGTGTAGAATACGACCAATTTAACTTATAAATCTGAAGAATACAAGCAACTATGTGTGTAAATAATAGACATAAATGACACGATCACTTTCCATTATCAAAAATGGTGACCTTCATGTTAGAGATTTTGTTTCTCATGTAGTATGCCTTGGAGATTTTGATTTTCATGTGAAGTTGGATGAATAGAAGATATGCAGTCTCAGATTTTCACTCGAGCCTTATTACAACTCAAAAAATATTAACATATATTGTTAACCATCAAGTTTATTTGAGGATCGATAACAGCATTATTTTTAGTATCATGGATGATGCATAACAATTAGCACCTCTTCTGATCAGACATGTATGTGAATGAGAGAAACAATTATTTGCGACTATCACTTGGCCACGTCAAAGGAATAGGATTCAGCTGTCTTCTGTGTTTCAATCTTAAAAATTTGCTCCTTGTCTTTTCTCTTGATCTGAAGACAATCATGAAACCAACTTGCCAACGTATATAAGAGTGGAGCCAAATAGCGAAAATGATAACTGCCTTATATGACAATACGATTATGAAGCTTTCAGACTACAGAAAGTGTTTCAGTTGGGATAAGAAAATCCAACCATAAAGCTCAGTATAATCAGAGAAAAGAAGACGATAATGGTGGCATAAGTCGCATTTCTATCGCCAAGAGTCATTTAGAGGGCCATGTTACATTTAGAAATTGAGCAAGGTACGGAGCGAGGAATTTTTGGAAACAATTTGAGCTTTTTTGTTAAAAATAGTTACATTTTTCTGATAATAATATATTTTTTTGAGTGATATTAATTATTAAAGCCAATCAGTTTAACCTGAAGAAACTCTGACAGGTCATTTAAAATTTGGAATGAATTTGGCTTGATGCATGACTTCTAAGACATAGATAAGCTATCCATCCACAAGGTCAGCTTGCAACCTTTCAGATGCTCCACTTTACAAAGACATGTTTCAATTTTGAGCATCATATGCTGTCTAAGTCTCTCGCTTCTTCACATTTCAGGTTCAAAGTTGGACTGATCATATGTGATACCTTACCTACCGGTGTTCCTCGTTAACATTATATTTCTCTTGAGATACTTTGTGCCGGCAGCAGTTTCAGAAGGTCAATAACATATAAATGGAATAGGGACAGATTTCTTGCAGCTTCTTATTCCCAAGATGGATACACTTTGACTCCGTTTGGTTGCGAGGAAAAAGAAGAGGAAATGAAAAATTTAAAGAAAAACGATTTTCTCATGAGAAAGTTGTAAGGAATATTTGATCTCAATTTGATTATTTTTTGCATATTTTTCCCTTACCACCAAACACATAATTTCATTTTCACTCAAAAATTTTCTTTCCTCTTATTTTTCCTCGCAACCACACGGAGCCTTAGAATGATTTTGTCTAGTTGCGAGGCAGCATTAATTTTGGACCTTGGCATTTTTTCTCAACTTGATCTGGAAGTTGTGTATAAATACTGGAATTACCCGAGTTTAGTTACTACAAAAACATGAGATTTTGCCGTTTCTTTTCCGTAGGAGCGTTCAGTTACTATAAAAATATACGCTTGAACTAGCAGGAATTCTCTGAGGTTATTTATTCTTGTACCGTAACCGTCTGCTCTGGTTGCCGAAATGGAGGATAGTTTATCACTGGGTTCCATCAATTCAAATGGTATGTTACATCCTCATTTAGCCATATATTCTATTTTGTTCGCCACGGGTCATAATTTTTGTTCTTTGAGATAACATTTATTCCTCTGTATTCAATTCGTGACTTCACATTTCACGTATGGCATGATGAGTCTGAACAAGGTATGGATATTTCCGGTGCATAAACTTTGCAGTTTTTGTTTAAAGGAGATCATGGAATGCAATCGAGCTTCGCTAGTTTGGAGCAGTTAGTAAAAAGCAGCTTGACTTTACCCAAGTGGGAATCGGATAGTTGCATAACTCAAATGGGAACAATGGCTTCACCTTCTTATATGATGGAGATGGATATAAGTACTAAACATGAAGTTTCTGCCGTGAAGCCTAAATGTAAAAGAAAGCGCAAACGTACCAAGATAGCAAAGAATAGGGAGGAAGTTGAGATCCAAAGGATGGCCCACATTGCGGTGGAACGAAACAGGAGACGTCAGATGAACAGCCACCTCCACGCCCTCCGCTCCTTAATGCCACCTTCTTATGTTCGAAGGGTAGGTTATCACTCCTGTGCTCTTTTCTTGTGATCATTGGGATATTCTGATAGAAATCTATCTTTGTTAGCTGGAAACTTCAGAGCCTTCAAAAATGAAATTAAATACCCTAAAAAAATGTTCCTTTGATACTTTTCGCTCTTTGCAACTTCAAAGATTTGTGATTGTCAACCTATAGCAGGGCGACCAGGCGTCGATCGTTGGAGGTGCTATAGAGTTTGTGAAGAAAATGGAGCAGCTACTTCAGTCACAGTCTCTACAAGTTCAAAATACCATTAATGGACTAGAATCCAAACAAGGAGTAGAGCAGCCAAGTTTGGAAGCATCATCAAACTTAACAGCTAGCAATGGCAATGGAAACCAGACGAGTCCAGAAAGGAGATCAATGTGGCATGTCAGGGAAGGGGTGAGGGTGATAGATTGTCATGTGAATGTGAAAGTGGAATGTGAATGGAGGCCGCGGCTGCTGCTCAACGCTATTGCCGGGTTGGAAGAGATGAGACTATCTGTCCTGCATCTTAACATCACATCTTCCTCTTCACTATTCTTCTTGTCATTCAATCTTAAGGTATGCACTGCCCTTCTAGCTTCAACATATATTCATTCTTACTTGCTGAAAACTGAAAAGTGAAAAGTTGACTGAGTTGATATGGTGAATATATGCGGCAGATTGAAGATGACTGCAAGGTGCGATCAGAAGATGAGATTGCTGAAGCTGTGGAGCACATGTTCAACAACTTCATGGGCTAAGCCATCCCATGAAAACATTCTGAAATGTTCGTGCATGGAAGAAATTTCGAGGGAAAATAAGATTATGCATTTGATTACTCCATAAAAATTATTACAAAAAACCGTCATATAAATTATTTACAAAAAAATATTTTCGTCTAAACTCTCCTTTTCGGTTCTCTCTATCAAAATTTTCATGATCCAAAAGAAAATTAGCATTTTTGCTTTGTGCGGAATGATTTTGTTTAAAACTAATTGCGAAATATCAACAATATAATAGCCATTTTATACAAAACAATCGATATAAATTTTTCAATCACCTATAAAGAATTTATGTTAACTTCCTCTAACTAGTACTCAATGCACAGTTCAACCTGTGCGCAAAAAGTACAAAATATTTGGCATAGAGGAAAAATCACTCGCCTTTTTGGCATAATATACATCCAAATGAATTACCATTTTTTGTATGATGCTTGATTAAACATCAAATTCATATAATACACAAAAAGGAAATATCTGGATTGGAAATTTATCCGTAGCATCCTAGAAACTGGTATGCTAAATGACACCTTTGGATTGTCTCTCTTTTTTAGTTCTTTCCTCTCGAGGATCATCAGTAACATTTCTCAAAGGCTCCAACTTTTCATTTTGCACAAACATGAGATAGACCGATGCTGCTACTCGAGGTACATAATTTAGTAAGGTCATCAGGTATATGAAATATAAACCTAGTTTCCTCTTGTCATTTGCCTTCCATTACACGCGCAGTAGCCCGAGAAGTTAACTCCACCAGCGGCTTCAACTGAAGACTATCAACAGCTCACACAAATCATTTGTATCCATTTTAATGAACTTTTCATCATGGGTCTTGCACTCCTGCAAAAAGCTAGCAATTAAAAAACGACTAAAACGTAGCCAAGAGGTATATCTATAAATTTATAATGGCAATGCCTTTTTTATTTTTAGGTTAGGAGCTCCTGGAAACCAAGCAGTGAACAAAAATGATATGAGAAACTAACGTATGAAAATAAACAATACCTTATCGTGGAGCTCGGTGAAATCTGCAATAATTCAGAGGAAGGCCACACCACCAACCGCAAAATGCACCATAAGCTAGACGTCCCAACTGCTTAGTCTCTAATATATGTTCAAATTCACCTCTCCAAACGCTTTTAAACATTTCCTCATTTTCGTAAAAGTTTTTGCAGCTTGAGTAAGATCACCGCTCGCAAACACATCCTCGACTGTCGAACTCAGTTGCGTAAAACTTGCAGCATACTACATTTACAAAATTTCAAACAATCCAAAACCCATCAATAAATAAGTATGAAAAATTAGACAAAAAATGCCCAACACATTTGATACTACACATGCAATGTATTGTACGCAGCTTCCATTTTTCGCTGTACAACATTAGTTTTCGCCAAAATAGCTATTGATTCAGCGGACGATCCCTCAGCCTAAAACCACAAACGTTCTCACAAAATCACACCAACATAAGTGATTCAAACCCGAAACAATGTTATAAGAGAGTCAACATAAACGATACAAACCTGAAGTCATGCATTTTGGTAGGGTAGTAACACCTCCTTGTAAACTACATTTATATTGAATACTCCTCTTCGTTTACTCAACTTACCGTCTTGGACTAATAATTGGGTAGAAACACCTCTCGATAATGCAAAGTACCACTGACCATGCCCAAATACATGATTCCTCAGAAAATTTCCAACATTAGGAATCGTCTGCCCTTGTGACTTATTAATTGTCATTGCAAAATTAACTCGTACCAAAAACTGATTTCGTCTAAGGACAAAAGGCAATCCACTATCATCTCACTATTTAATGGCATTCGATGAAGGAATACTCTAGTTCCAGAATAATGTCCCGTTATGATTTCGGCATCAATGAAGTTTGTAGTTAGATTCCCACAAATCAATCGAGTACCACTGCATAACCCCCATTTGTGGATCCAAACTTCTCAATAGCATTATTGTCAGTATGAGCTTGTTGGGAGGTAGGCCATTCAAACATAAAGAATATAAGAACTCAGGCTGATACAAATTGTGAATGTCGTCCTCAGCATCATCCCATGAATTGTACTCCCATTCATCTCCTGAAAATCTATTAATTATCATTGTGTTCAATCGATCAACGTCTACATTTTTGGAAGTGATTATAGTCCTGGTCACCATGTTGTTTGAGTCATACATGTGGTCTTCCGTATTTGGAAAACTGAAGTCAATTAATTCATGAATTGAGTGTTCATTCTCCCACGGTATAATCATCATATCAGGCAGTCTCACATAATCATCTTCTATTGTTGGTTCACAACCGTCGCCCACTCGCAGTATAAATTCTCCAAAAGAAGTATCGTCGATTGAGCGCATACTGTGTCGTAACCTTATAATTTCAACATCAATCCAAAAGCTCGATTTAGAGATGCTTGCTGCTACTTGTTGAGATCTGTTACCCTTCTTTACGATTGGCGGAACTTGTCTGAAATCTTCACCGAAGACAATAATTTTACCCCAAAAGGCATTGAGTTCTTCAATATATCATGTAAAGTCTTGTCTAATGCGAAAAATGCGTATTTATTGGTCATCAGAGTTTCATCCCACAAAAATAATTTTACCCATCTCATTAGTTTAGCAATGTCACTTTGTATGTTTATTCCACAATAAGTATCAACATCTGCTCTCAAAGGAATTTCACTAGAGACCAAATCTCTGACGAGCATGCTGCCCTTCTTGCCCATCCTCCTCATAGCTGTGAAGTGTTCATTGCTGGACTTCCCAAATATGTTGCAGAAATGGATTTTGATAAATTGTGTGAGTCCATTGGTGAAATAGTTGAGGTGCATCTCTGGCTTCTCACTTAGCCCGTTTTAGTTTTTTATTTATCCGAGCTGAATTTTCACATTTTAACATGCTGAATTGTCTTTAAATTTGCAGATGAGACTTGTTAAAAATAAAGACACCGGTGAAGCAAAGGGTTATGCGTTCGCATCTTTCTCGAAAAAGGCTGCCGAACACCTGCATAATCAAGAATTCATGGTACAAAATCATGTCGCCATGTCCATTCTTACTACTATTCACTTAGGAATGTGCAGCCGTAATTTGTTTAAATCTCAATGCAGGGGAAGACCTTGCGATGTTCATTGTCTGAATCTAAATATAAACTCTTCATCCCAAAGAATTTAACAGAAGATGATTTTAGGAGTGTTATTGAAGGAATTGGCCCTGGAAGTGAGATTATTGATCTTGTTATGGTTTGCTTTGAACCCAGTTACGCTATAAGAGAGAAAACGCTTTGTCTGATAGTTCTGGGTGATGGTTATTCCTACAGGATCCTCAAAAGCCAGACTGTAACCGTGGATTTGGTTTTGTTGAATATTACAACAGTGGCTGTGCTGAATTTTCAAAACAAAAGATGTCAAGTGCTGATTTTCGACTAGACGGGAATATTTTGTCTGTGTCGTGGGCTGACAACAGGAGCACGATTGACTACTCTGGGTTATTTTGGTTTCTCCAACACCGCACCTGCAATATTCTCTTAGAAGCGCCAGGGGATGAAGAAGCTATTTTTTATTATCGTTAATCGGACCTCCATGCAGTTACACTTGTAGCAAACAAATGTTTATTTTTTTAAAAATCGTTCGTCTCAGGTAAAGGCTCTTTATGTGAGGAACATTCCAGATGGCTCTACGATCGAACAGTTAAAAGAACTCTTTGAGGAAGTCATGAAAGTTGTGATGCCACCACCAAAATCTGGTGATAACAGCAAACGTAATTTTGGTTTTGTCCACTATGCTGAAAGGTCTAGTGCACTTAAAGCAGTGAAGGAATCAGAAACATATGAAATTAAAGGTAGCTTTCTCGTTCATTGTTCACTGCATTGTAAAAGTTAAAAGCATGCAACAAATGATGTTGATGGTCACTGATTTCAGGCAAACTACCCTTGCAAGACCCCAGTCTGATAGGAAACCTAATGGGCAAGTGCTTTATGGAGCAGGCTACTCAAGTCATCAAAATGGTAAGTCTTTTGGTTTCATTGGAGCTGAATATGGTATTTCCTCTGAAGGTAAATTACACAACCGGAATGAGTTACTGATTCATCTCAGAACAATCTTACAGTACTTGTGGGTTGTGGTTGAACAACCGATGATATATGGGAGGGATGCAAATGGCTCCCATGGTTCTACCTGATGGTCAAATTGGATAATATACTACTCCTGAAAAATACTCGCTTTGAATCTTTCAAAAGTTACATAGAAAAACCAACCAAAATCATTTACTCGCAGACAGGCAGCCCGGTGCTCGGATTCCAAACCACAGTTCTCAAAGGTACGAACATACTGGTAGCTATACAAGGAGAAACAGCGACCGACGAAATGATGATGACGACTACGATGGTCACCGAAGCAGAAGGCACCGACAATACTTACTGAACAGGGGCCGCCAATACATTTAGGACAAATCATTCAGCAATATCATCTGCAATACTGAAACAAATCAGCACACTAACATATAAAAATATTGACACAATTCGCAGTGTAGTAGTAATTTTGATATGTTCAGTAAACTGGAATCAAATTTCAGAAATCTCTCGGAGGCGTGTTTCCAGTTGTTCGATCCTGTTGCCCCAATTGCTCTTAATCATCCTGCTGCTACTTTCTTCAAGTTCATCATCATTTTCTTCTTCCTTCTGGCCTGACAACCTGTTGTCTTTCTTTCCCTTGTTCACTCCTCCACTGCTCTTCTTTTTGTTCTTCTTTCTCAAATCAGCCTGTTGCAAAGCCAGCCAAACTGTTGCAACATGGAGTGCCACAAAGGCTTCCCTTAACTCATTCCATCCGTACTTATGATAACGCTTTGAGACACTGTAATGTTTGAGACACTGATCTATTGAGCAAGACCAGTCTGAGAAACTACTACTCATTTCATCCATCATCAGTTGCTGTTGCTAGCAACTTAAAAACAACAAGTCAAATCAAGACTTTCATCATGCCCTGCAAAAGAAAAACTGTAACATGAAAACTGATCTTCTAATTCATGCATTCATTCAGCTTAGTAGTAATAATAAATTGAAGCATATGATTGAATGAGACTTACATTTTAATGGATTAATTGAAGCATGTGATCGAGGGAGAGGCAAGCAGCAGCATGAGCGTGAGTCTGAATCTGCAGAGCGAAATTGGGATGGGAGGCCGAGGGGGCGACTTTGGGTTTGGTTGAAGTGAAGAAGGTGGACAAGTTCTTAAACATAAGTAAGTGCAAATATGCAAAATAAGGTCTTTGGATAATCTCATCTTTGAAACATGTTCTTCGAATACTTTAGGTGGGAGACCTTTAGTCATCGGATCCGCAAGCATACTTTTAGTACTAATATAATCGACACAAAGACTATTTTCCTCAACTTGTTCACGCACGAACAAGTACTTTGTGTCAAGATATAATCCAACGCCAGTCGAACTGTTACTGTTCGAAAACAACTAACGACAGCTGAGTTATCATAGTAACGCTTCAGTGGTCTGGAAATGGAGTCAACTACTTTGAGTCCAGCGATAAGATTTCTCAACAACATTCCATGAAAAGTTGCATTATACAATGCAACGTATTCTGCCATCATTGTTGAGGTCGTTGTTAATTGCTGCTTATGACTCTTCCGTGAGATAGGCCTGCCTGCTAACATAAAGTTATACCCAGAAGTGGATTTCCTGTCTTCTTTGCATTTTGGAAAGTCAGAATCAGAATAGCCTACCACTTCTAAACTATCACTTCTCATGTAGGTCAACTTATAGTCTTTCGTGCCTTGTAGATATCGAAGTACTTTTTTAGCTACTTTCCAGTCATATAGATCAGGATTAGATTGATACCAGCCTAGCATTCAGCAATGTACGCAATATCTGGACGTGTACAGACCTGAGCATACATAATGCTTCCAACTACTGATGCATAAGGTATCATCGTCATTTTCTCCTTTTCAACCTCTGTTTTCGGACATTGAAAAGAACTGAAAAACATCTTCCTTAACTACTGGATCTAAAGAAGGAGAGCAATGTTCCATGTTATAACGAGTGAGGACACAGTCAAGGTAGGCCCTTTGGGATAACCCCAAAATCCCCTTAGATCTATCTCGATATATTTCGATGCCAATAACATAAGCGGCCTCTCCGAGATCCTTCATGTAAAAATTATGCGAAAGAAGGCGCTTTGACTCATGCAACATGTCTATACTATTACTTGCCAATAGAATGTCATCTACGTAGAGGACAAGTATAGTAA
>JAWWMW010001155.1:0-12424 GCA_035048345.1 Echeveria elegans
TATACTCGAACGGCTGAAGCTTTATCTCCAAGAATATTTGAATTGTCATTCCTAGTTTTTCGAGATTCTCCTTTAAATATAATTGTTTCCAAAATTGCATATTTAATCGTTTATGCAATATTCATTATTTGATAAGGCTATCAAATATATTCATTACCCGTCACTTGAAAAAAGATCATTATCAGATAATACGAGATAATGATATTCATGAATAGCTAGCAGTGACGAGGCAACACTAATCATCCTGCGTCTCAGGGGCTGGGTAGTCTTACCCGCCGAGTCGTCTCACCCATGATCAAGCATACATGATCAACAACTTAGCCAAAAACATTGCCATCAACCGAGCACTAACTCATAGGTGCTCTCACAGAATATTTCTAAAAATGAATTTTAGAAAAATCAGACTTCTATAAGCGTGAAGATTTATTCTGGGTATCTAAAACGGCTGTTGGAAATCAGAAATAAAAAAGTAGTCCGAAGCATACAAGAAATTAGTAATATTTCCAAAAGGGTTTTTTACAAAAAAGTCACCCGTAAAATGAGGAGTTTTATATTTGTCACCAGTAAAATGTCTAATTATTCAGAACCACCCATAAAAATATTTTCTTTCCAAACGCCACCCAAAAAATATGAAGTTTTAAATTAGCAACCCAAATGCAATTTTTAACACTCACCCATCGATATTTTATTGTAACTAATTTATAAAAAAATAATAAAATAACTAAAAACATTCAAAACTTTGGAAAACCTAACTTTGAAAAGCAACTCAATTAGTTTCATATTTAACAAAAAAAATTATACCTTAACAATATTTTTGTATTAAAAAAAACTTGACGGAGCCAGCACCTTTATTAAAGAGGATCCAAACAGCCTGGATCGTGGCGATTACAAAGGAGGATGGGCATGACCCTCAAATGCCAGTCGGTGAAAACACGGCCTTAATAAGCGTTGAACAGGTTTTACTCCCCGCCCATCCTAGAATCGATAGCCAGGAGGCATACACAGGACGCCACAAAATCATAAAAACAAGGAGCTGAAGCAGAAACATAGACAAACATTACAATACGACCTAAATAGCATTACTATGAAAACATAATAGAGTCTTCCTTCGAAATGTTTTGCTGCCCTTAATTCACCCGACTAACCACAACATCGACTGCACAGTCTATCCGAGGACCAAAGATTGGCAATCGAATTCTATCTGCCCAAAGACCCAATCTAGCGCTTTTGGAAAGATGATTACTATTATAGTACCTGCCAATAGGATTTGAGAAAGCAATGCAAATGACCGTGTGCATAGTGATCGGCTGGGTTCTCCTCCCGATGATAATCCCAAATTTATCCGATATTTGCTTGATGTCCATGTAGTAATCGTAGGGGGCACATACACCTTTACCACCGTCAAACGAGAACATGAGAAAATGTGAACACTGAATATTCTCAATATTTTGATATTTCAATATTTTAGCAAATTTTACCAAAATCTTTCATCAAAAATAAAAAGGAATTGTTTAATAGTTTAACATTACTGTTTTAAACATCTATGAATTTTAACAAAATTTAATAATTTTATCTGCTATTTTTATTAATTTTGGTATGTAAAATTGAAGTTTTGTAATACATTTATATTTAAAAATGACAAACAAACTTAAAAAAATTCTTGAAAATTCAGAGACGTATAAAAACATAATTTCAAGCTATTAAACAATTTATTTATATTTATGATAAAATTTGTGTACTAACATTTGCTAAAATATTGAAATATCAAATTTAAATTATACAAAATATTGTTAAGGTATAATTTTTTTAAAATATGAAACTAATTGGGTGGCTTTTCAAAGTTAGGTTTCCAAAGTTTTGAATGTTTTTGAGTTCTTTTGTTATTTTTAATGAATTAATTAGAATAAAATGTCGATGGGGGAGTGTTAAAAATTGCATTTGGCTGGCTCATTTAAAACTTCATATTTTTTGGGTGGCGTTTGAAAAGAAAATATTTTTATGGGTGATTCTGGGTAGCTAGACATTTTACGGATGACAAACGTAAAACCCCTCATTTTACGGGTGTCTTTTTATAAAAAAACCCATTTTGAAAACAATAAATCATTCTCTATGTGGTTCCATGTGCATACCTATAATATACTAATTATTTATTTAAGTTCGTGAATTATAAATTTACTAGCTACGCTCCCGTCGTCCCGACGAAATAATTTTCCTTATTTCCATTTGATTCTCCCTAAGTGCTAAATGTTTTCTGCATAATTTTTTTATTTTAATGTTTATTTTTAAAAATTACGTTTTATTTTATATAATTTTACTTATATTTTTTTCGTATCTCCACTTGATTACTTTTTTTATTTTTAATGTTTATTTTTTATTTTTTTCGTATTATTTTATGGTATTTGAATTTTGGGGCTTCAAGTATGGGCTTAGGAAGATTAATGGGTAATAGATAGTTTACTCATTATATTTTTTTAATAAAGAGTAATTTTTGTCATTTTCTGTTTGATTTTATATCCTTTTACCTATTCTTTTATAAGAATAGAGTTTGTTAACCTGTGACGATAAGCTATCAATTTCCTATGAAAAATATAATGGATAAAATAGTGAACGCAAAGCTTCATCCCCTTCACTATCTGGCATAGATTTCCAACACTTTATATGCACAATGTGTTAAGAATAATTATTAATATTAATTACTTATAATTTATTATGAATATTAATTAGAGTTATATTTATTATAACAATTATATCTAGCAATTATTATTAGGCTAATTATAAATTAATTACTAATATAACTAGTTGCAATATGTATCAATGTAAAGTGTGAATGAGGTGTAACTCTTCCCCTGATTATGTCAAAATCAGTCTTTTATCAGATACATTTTTCCATTCCATTTTATTTGATAAAATGGTATCAGTGCCAAGTCTTCGACGGCAAGGCCACCACCTCCATCGGATCCGTCCTCTTCTCCGGTTGGACATTACTCTTCTTCCGTTGTGCAACTTTATCTGATTTATCAATCGGGTCATCCTGAATGTTCTCGCCGTCCCGTTCCATTCAAATCCATCACATCTCCACATTGATAGCAACTCCACCAAGTTCAAGATCCGCAACCCTCACAAACGTAGCTGTTATCCATAACTTTCATATCAGTTGTGACTCGTTACCACCGCAGGATCTGTCGCCTCCTGTCAATCACACTTCGCGCGACCGTCCAAGCCGCCTTCAGATCTGATCATATTTGTCTCAATCCGACACACACATCGCCATCCTATGTTTAAAAAAAAAGCTCCACTCTAATCCATCTTCGGGAGTGACTTTGGAAAACGAATCTTACCACAAAACATGCTTCAAATGCTCACATGGTGGTTGCGCTCTCACCCCATCCGCCGCATCTTCGTCCTCGTCGTTGCCTCATTATCGCGATCTGTCGATTCTGTCATTGACGAATCTCCTAACTCTAATTTGTCACGACCCAGATTTAGTAGTCCACGTTCTGCTCGGCCTATATCTATTCTGGATGGGTCACATGTGCCTTTTGTGAACCGCAATCCTAATGGGTCGTAGCTAGCACTACTCATCTTTGTCTGTGTAGGGTTTATTTGGTGGGCCTTCTGTCCCGGACCATCTGTTCAGCTGTCAACCCAAGCCCAAATTCAATATATCAGCTGACACCCAAAAGCATATTTGGTCTGGCCCAACAATTCACCTTGCGGCCCAGCTCCTTCAATATTCTATTCCAGCAATTTTCACATTCTTTCAAGTTGAAATTGAGGGAGGGTGTTAAGAATAATTGTTAGTATTAATTATGGGTATTAATTAGGGTTATATTTATTATAATAATTATATCTAGCAATTATTATTAGGCTAATTATAAATTAGTTACTAATATAAATAGTTGCAATATGTATCAATGTAAAGTGTGAATGAGGTGTAACTCTTCTCCTCATTATGTCAAAATCAATCTTTTATCAGATACATTTTTCCATTCCATTTTATTTTATAACACAATGAACCATGTGTGGTTTCATTGGGATGCCAGATACTGCACTTTAAACATTTGGCAGAGATTTAAGTATATATTTATGGTGCGATCATTTAGCAGGAATGTAACAGTTTGGAATGAAATGGAAGAGTGAATATGGACTGAATTCCATTCCATTACATTCCATTCCATTACAGCAAAGTGGACACAACAACAGTATTATTTTCTTGAAATACCGCACACATTATAACCATATATGCATTTTTGTATATTTACATGCACATGATACAAGGTTTAAGAGCGTTATAGGTCGCAATGTCCGGCAGCTGCATTAGTAAAAAGAAAAGGCATCATAAATAGAGTACACATCACCGTTGTGGGGGAGAGCCATATGACGATGGTAGCCATATGGCCGATGCCCCTAAGCAGCATCGGCAAATCCGACTCTAAGGTTTCCATAGTCAAAAACTGTGTGGTAGTGACCCATGAAGATGTCGCCCAGTATCCTGAAAATTATGTACCAGGTATGAGCAAAAGAGGCACTAGTATAAGGGACCATGCGTGAGATTTGAATGGGTTACTACACACTATTAACAACGGGTCAATGAAAACTAAAAACATACCATAGAGGGCCAAGAGGAGGAGACACGTCCATAGCCGTGAATCCACTGATGCACTGTGCCTGAGCTCCATCTCCCACTTTAAGTATGTACTATTTTAGAGACCGCATCAAAATAACATGTTAGTACTTTACAAATAAAAGTGTTTTTAACAGCAAAACAAAGAATATTGACTTCTTAATACTGCCACAAAAATATGAAATTTATCGGCCAAGTGCAACTTACATGTTCAGGCTTCAAGTCAAATACTCTATCACCAATTGAGAACGACACATTAGGCATTGAGGATAGCGCACTACAATCGACTGCTGATTCTCCCATAGGGCTGGGTAGTTTCTCGCAGAGCTATGTGGGCAACTCACAATTAAATTACTGGGAGGCGTCAGGGATAAGTGTAGGAGATTTTAAAATTACCCACCTGATTGGCATAGTCAATGATGCGATCTTCAGATACGTTCTTCTTCAGCTGACTCTGTATCCATACAACTGCCATCTCACAAGCTGAGCATGTTGCATCATGCACACTTTTGGAAGGTTTTCCATTTTTCTTCTCCACCACGCTCTCAATGACCATGCTATAACATAAACGTTTTCGTTAGTTTTACCGATGATGATTTGAGTTCATGTTTTTGACAGCATGATGTGATCACATAATGTTTAGGGCCAACAAAAAGACTGGCTAACGATGACAGAGCAAGAGTGTAAAATACAAAAGCAGCATCAGCAAAATGTATACCTGACATCACGAATTCCATCGAAGGAGCACAAACCAATCTGGGAGCATATTTTTTGTGGCTTGGTCTACGAATCGATCAAAAAGCTTCTTGAGCGGTGGATGTAAATGTTTTAATATTCACATACAGAGCTAGATTAGAAAAAGCAGAATTATACCTCTGCTAGAAGCAGTTCTATTATAGTTTTTCCGTATTGTGAAACAACTGTCTTGCATTCTTGGCTAACAACTCCAGACGCGCCAATGGCATGGTTTATTTCAGTGATTATAGCCTGTTGAAGTGACCGAGCAGTAATTAACTACCTGAGAAGTTACATACACAGTAACTTGAATGTTGTGTTCACTTCTCTGGAATGAAATCATTTGGAATGGAATGATGAATCTAGAATGGAACTCAGTCCATATTAATCCTTCCATTTCATTCCAGATGATTCCATTCCAGCGAAGTCAGCGCAACAGAAGGGTTTTCTAAGGCGCAGTTGCCGCTGGTCTAGCAAGTGATAAGCTATAAATATGTATATAATAACACGACAATATGAGAAAGAAAGTTTCAGAAAAAGGACATACTGTTGGTCCAGCCAGCATAGAAGTACCCGAATCAGCAATTGCAGCACATCCACCACTGCAATAACCTAGTACAGGATGAAAATGCAATTCTTCAGTCTCACGGTGAAAGTGGTGAAATACTTCACAACAAAGAATACTGATATTGTACACGTACCAGATGCTTGACCGTCAATGAGAACATCACCCATGTTGAACTGTCCATAGAACACAATAACGCAATAGAGAATTATATCAATAATTTAATCGCAAAATTGTGATTACACGTGAAATGAGACTAACATAAAGGTACATACCTGCCAATATCCTTTCCTTGTCACAGGAACATATGTGTGCTCCCCAACATAGTGATTAGGGTCAACACCACCGAAGACAAGTTCCCCCCCTTCCTCTTCATCAGCTTTGCGGTTCATCCAAAATGAGAAAACAGGTTCGTCAATAAGACCTTGGCTGACCATATTGTACCTGGATAACAGTTAACACCAAGAGTTCAAAAAGAACTCCAAAAGTTGATTTCAATGCCTTAGTCTGCACTCACATGTTACAGATGGTCTTACATGTTCAGAAATTTCAAATCTTCCAAATTCCATGAACAACAAACAAAAAAGTGGTTTTGAACAGTACCATACTGGAACGGCATCTCCAACTGAAATTTCCTTAAACCCAAGCCCCAATATACCATCAAACTTAGCTGCCACAAATGTGATGCCAGGCTCTTTGGTTGCTTCAATAAATTCCTGGGTTCAATAAATTTAACCGTTTGAAACCATGACACTGAAGCATGACTGAGTTCTTTTAGTAGGTTGTATTATCTATACCTGATCAGTTACAACGAGACTACCTAGTTGGACATTGTCTTCACTGAAGAACCCCGAAATAGCTCCAGTGCCATACTGAATAGCAGCCGATTTACCTACATACAAAATTACAAATCTGATGGCATCACGAGGGCAGCAAGATCGCATTACCTCACAGTTAAGTTGGATTTTAAGATGAGTTTACCATTCTTTTTGTAGGTAGTTGACTCGCTGGACTTATATTTAGAATGGAAGTAACAAGCAACCTATAAGAAAAACAAAAAATAAACAAAAATAAAGAAACAGTAAAAAGACTGTAGAAATAAAACATAGAAGACTTGATACTTGACATAAACACTAAAACTCACCGAGAAATGACATTTCTGTGAGGGAACCCAGAGGTTTGAACTACCAGTATCAAATATCACAGTGAACTTCTGAGGAGGGCTACCAATACTGATATCGCCAAAATACTGAGCATTCATGTAATTTTTCAGCGAAAGAACATCAACGTCCCCCGGTTCACCAACACTTTTTAGTCCCCCGCAGTTCCTCGAGCCACCCAGCAATCCCCCTTCCTTGATATCCAGCTGTCTCGTCTGGTCTCGCTTGATTTTCTTCAACCCAACTCTAACCAGGGAGTCAGCGGATGCAGAAAATACATTGGGGGCCAGTAGCAAGATTATTAAGACTGGGAACAATACTGCTTCATGTTTAAAACCCATGAGTAAATTCACCCTGCACATGCCATCACCACCACACAACCATTGAAATTCAAGTCAAGAAATATCCCAGTTTCAACATAGGTGTTAAATCAAGTTCCAACAAATGATATTCCACAAACATTGAAATTTCAAGTCAAAATTTAAAACTGTAAAGGGTAGGTATTAGGTCAAAAGCAACCGTTCAACAAAGATGTCCACTGTAATGAATCTACAAAATTGACCACATATCGCATCAAATAACCATCAAACACTTGCTAATCTTCCACAAAGTCTGCACCTTTTTTCTTAGTTTTCATGTTTTCTACGACCCCCCGAAAGCAGTTGATGTTGAACCAAACAAAACAACTCTCAGTTTCTGATCACTGACACGAAACAGACATCCTATTCTCAACAAGAACAGGCAAAGAATGTTCACCTCGAAGACGAAAACAATGCGGATTTCTTAAGCGCTTGAAGTTGAAAGAAGAATCGAACAGAGCAGAGAGATTGTGACGATGAAAATTGCTTATGAACGAAGCAAGTCAAACGAGGAGCGGAGAAAGATTCTCTACGCAGCGATACACGCTACCATTCCCGACACCGTTCGATCAACTATACATCTGACGGTTCGAAATTAAGAATTCCTATAATTCGATGACGTGGCCGTTAGTGATTGGTTTTTGCATTTAGATGCATTTTTGATTTGTTGTGGTGTTAACTGGTAGTTGAAAGAGCAATAGCCCAACTACTGGTCAACGGTTACCATCACTATCGTTATCAGGTTTCAAGTCGGCCCATTACGTTGTCGGGCCTCCGTTCCTTTATCAGCAGCAACCTAGACGAGCTTGAGCAGTTGTTTATCGGAGAAGTAAGGCTCAAGATTGAATTTCTATGAAAATTAGGGTTCCATTTGATTGCGGACAAAAACTGAGAAAAAAAATTTAAAGAAAATTGTAAGAAAAATTTAATTTAATTTTGCCTATTTTTTTTCAAATTTTTCTTTACAACTAAACACACATTTTTTTCTTTAATTTTTCTTTTTCTCTCCTTTTTTTGCGCAACCAAACAAGGTCTAGGAGTCTGGAATCAAGTATTTTCCAACTTTTGCTCAGTCTCATCTTGCTTAATATTTGGAATTCGAGCTAAATTGTAGCCGCAATCAAATTACTAAAAAAATTATTGTTATTTAAAGTGGAAATACACGAGTCTTCAACAACCGGTCTTGAATATCCTACTAAATTAAGGAAAATATCATTTTATTAACAAAATACACGTTCTTATAAAAGTTATAGTTTCTAAGCACGTAGATGACGTATTCGTATTTTCATGAATAAACGGGACGAGTATTATCTTGTACTTGACTTGATTATTAATCGAGTTGGTGATTAAGGTTCTTGTAATTGAAGATAGAGGTGACAAAGTAATCCGTTGGATATAAAAAATTCAATGGATTAATGAAATCCAATAGATTAAATGGATTCAACGCAATCCGTTTGGACCATTTAATTCAATCATGTATTGAATAGATTGGACCATTTAATCCATTTAAAATCCATTAATAATCCAACTAGTCAATCCATTTTTACACCCCTAGTTGAAGAGACGAATTGTAATATCCCAAATGATGTGTTTGAAGTCGTTTCACCTAAAAAGAAAACATAATCAAATGTGTTGAAGTGTATTCACTCATCGACCCACATCACTGATTTAAGAGATTAAGTGGTAGTATATCTTGGGTTCCACCAAGGGTGTAAACAGGAATATCACGAATGAGTTAGACCCATGGAAGGGAGACGTGTGAAGGGCGCCCATGGAGAGAGTCGTATGCTTATGTTTATAAGTCGCATAAAGCACCCATACTGCTTTTACCGCTACAAAAGTTAGCTAAATATCTATTAAGTGGAACGCGTGTGTATGTGCCAAGTGCATTGTCGAGACACCTTTTAGACGATAACGTGGGTTAGACCCGCGGAGGGGAGACATGTGGAGCGCGCACATGGAGAGCATGAAATGCATCTACTGTTTTGCCGCTACAAGAGTTAGCAAACTTAGGGGGGAGCATGCCCCCCTTCCCAGGTGAGCCCTCTAAATATGCAGTTGTATGCATGTGAGCCCTCTTCGTACGATGATCAAGAGTGTAATCGTTGGACCACAACTCTCTCTACTAGGCTTTGGAGAATAGTTTTGGATACTAATTTTTTTCTTCATGAATTCCTTTTATTGCGACGCTACCCAGATTGAGATATGAGGTCCTTTTATGTGGACTTCAACTCTTTACAAGTATGTAGTCTTAGCTATGATGATAGCAAACTACTATGTATGAAACACAGGTTATGTTTACATAGCAACTATTTAATTATCCACACACCACGAACTCCTCCTAACTCACACGAATGTTCCATAGCTATGAGTCTATAAGCATTAAGGTTGCTCTTGTGACCTATTCTGAATGATGGTATCAGTGCAACTAAAAAGCCAAGAGGCGCGTTTCTCAATATTTACAGACCAATATGTTAATGAGAAAACACAACCAGATCACATCAGATGATGTCAATTTGCCTTCATATCCTTGCCAGTTCGGTGCAAAGGAAACCTGGCCCCTCATCTCATCCAAATATTAAGATAGAGTTCACCAGAAGCTGGTTGTTCGTTGTTGCCATTATCTGTATGGCCAGCCAGCCAGCCAGCCAGCCAGCCAGGGGACTTAAAACCACACATTTTCTCCGTCTCCCTGCAAGTGCAAATTCACCTTGATATCCACTTGTCCCATATTATCCTAAGGCTTTAGCCAATCCCAACTTCAGATCAATCCATCTAAACTGATCACCCTTTGCTCGACAGCGATTGGTGACACCCAAGTACCTAAAGGCTAAAAACAGGCCCCAAAATTGCCAAATTCTCTTAAGCTAATCTACTCCTGAGAAAAATGTTGGCCACAGTAGCTGCTGTCGACAAGCCACACCTGCGTCCTATAGACGGTGTGTTCGACCCAAGCACGACGCCAAGAGTCTTGACCATCATCTCTTATGTTGTGGAAAGACTAGTGGCTCGAAATGATAAACTTGTTGATGATGGTTATGTCGATGAGTGGGAACTAGAATCTGGTAACAAGAAGAGCCTTGCCGTGTTCAATGGCGTCAAAGCGCCGGCCATAAGGATTCCTAAGTACCTGGAGAGGATCTACAAGTACACAGATTGTAGTCCATCATGCTTTGTTGTTGCCTATGCTTACGTTGATAGGTTGCTCCACAAGCATCCCCACTGTCTTGTTATGTCTCGCAACGTCCATAGATTGCTGGTGACATGCGTCATGGTTGCTTCCAAAATTCTAGATGATGAGTAAGCCATCCAAATGAATTCAAAACTAATCAACAAAACTGTAATGCATTATATTTATGTCTGATTCATATTTTTTTTTTTGATGGATGGTTGCAGGCATCATAATAATTCATTTTTCGCAAGGGTCGGAGGTGTGAGCAATGCGGAGCTAAACACGCTCGAAATGGAGTTGCTCTTCATGTTGGATTTTGACGTCACGGTCAGCTATAAGGTGTTTGAGAGCTACTGTCTACACTTGGAGAAGGAAACAATCTGCAATGGTACTATGCACACCACTGTCCAAAGGCCATTGCTGACTAATGGTGTGCATCATGTCACAGACCTCTCCATTGAGGATTAAGATGACACTTGTTCTTCCTCTCTTTAAGCATCCAGAACTATTTCCTTCGTTGGCTTAAGTCAAATATGTTGATCTCAAGCTATAAATGACATGTTTTTTTGGAAAAAACTACATTGTATTTTGTTTAAGTTGTTCGGGTTAGGAGTTTAGACTTTTAGTGAGTTATAGAATTGGTAGTTTTGAATAGAGTTTGGACATCAGGAGTTGCTAGAGCATAAGCTGGAACAATCGTTGAACGAACGGATAACGCGTATCTCGGATAAAAGCAAGTTCGAGATGTATGTAACAAGAAAAACGCATTAGAATTTGTTGTGTGCTCGTGTGAACAATATTAGGAGTGATTATGTATCCTTTCATGTTCCTTGATTGTTGTACAAACTTTCATTTGTACGTTCGTTGCTGAAATAAAAGATGACTAAATAATCTATAAAAGCGAAGCAAATCATTTGTCATCTAAATCAATTAAGAAGATCGGATAATTCTCTTATACATTGAAAAACACGCGACGTAGAGGAGAAGAGAGGAGATCGAGCTTTGACGTGTCTAGGCAAATTGAAGCAAGCTTGATCAAACAGTTTTATTCTACTTGCTGATAGAACTAGTTTTGCAACTAAAGCTTTTGAGCTTCCAACAATAATCGGGAGGTGTGTTGTGTGGAGGAACATAGAGTGCGAACTCATCAGCAAGGGGAGTTTGGTGTGCATCCAAAAAGTCAGACACTTTATAGATGAAGTCTAGCAAATGATAATCTCATTATGAATCTAATTGTTCATAGTGGAATGTTGTTCATTGAACTGATTTTCTTGAAATGGGTTACCATATCGTGTGTCATTTTTACTATCAATAATCACTGATTATTCTTTGATGCGCGTAGAGACAAAATGATGAATTACCTTATTTGAATAAAGGCTTATAACCCTACTCTCACGCTTTTTTCAAACTCATCTTTTCCTCAGATGCTCTTCCAATACATAGATGTCACCCTATCGTTGTATTTCAACAGTTCCTTCCTCACCTATATCAAAAGCATACTTAATCACCTTCTTATTCCACTCATATCTCCTTCCATTCAGCTTGAATCCGAAACTTTAGCCTCAGAACTTGCCATGAACTCATAAACAATAATAATAGGAGCAAAATATTACTCTTCAGTAAACCAAACTTGGAGTTCGCTAAAGAGCAGCATGCTCTCAATTTTCTTTTGGCCTATTTCAATGGTCGTAGAGTTTTCAAACAAGGAACCGTAAACCCCAAACACTTTCTTCTCTTTTTGCATCGCGAAGAACAAGGGATCCTTTGTCGATGGATAAAACATTCGCAAGTTTTGTTCTTCTCAGTAAT